>PNEQ01032669.1:0-30214 GCA_003012365.1 Medauroidea extradentata
TTCAGTAACTTTCGGAAAACCTTTGCCAAAATTAACCAAACCATTCTACAAAGCTGAAAATAAGAGTACTTCTATGAGAGAAAAGGTGTCACAACCTGGGTATTATTACCACACATGGAGAGTGATATTCACAGTACTTGGCTGCAATATCTCAATTTCGGAGAAAAAAGACTTGGGTAGTTTTACTTCTAACCCCTCGTTTTCATAATACATCATTCCTCTTTCTGATTTACTGTTACAGACAAATGTTTCCCCCCTCCTCCCACCTCATCAGTGCCAACCATAGGCATATCTCAATGCAAGGGCCAGCCGGCCGGTAAACATAGCAACTGTGAGTGGTGTGCCGTATTATATAGGTAGCGACTTATATAAATTACATATTAAAATATTTTGTCTATATTTTCATAAATTTAGATTCATTTACTTAATTAATTTTATTGATATTAACTTGTTTACATTATACTAACAGTAATTTGGTGTCATTCAGTACTTTTATTTTATCCTGGATGTTTCAGTACATTTTATTTTTCATTACAGTCTATCTTTCCTGCAGATGCTAGTTATGAGTAGAGCCGATTCAGGCTGCAGTAACATGTTCTTTGTTAGCCGGATGTGCTCGGCTACATTTTGCATTCCTTAGCCGAAGCTCTAATTTCTTCTTTATTTTACTGTTTCTTCCTGCAGTGCGGACATTTGCTGTGTCAGGGCGCGTGTACTCTGCATGATTATCACGTGATTTCGTCCTTTCTGTGCAGCTCTGTTCACGTGAAAGTCCCGTGCCATCCTCATTCTGACTGCCCCTGCCATCTAGTGAGGTGTTTTAAAGTTACTGCGCTGCGCCTTTGTTTGCGCCCTGTTACCTCTCCTCCTCTATTTTTCCGGCACTCGTTTACGAGCAGTGACCTTGGTATGATGTGTTGTTGCGGTGTTGGTGCCTTTCCGGCACACGTAGGGACGTAGATGCCCTAACTGTTTATTTTGTTTTCTTCTTTCATTTATATCATCATGTAGTCTACAAGAATAGTTTTAATTATTATTCTTCTGCTTCATACGTAGCTTTTGTCTTAAAATGTACTGCTACGTGTTTCTTCTTTCGTCGCCCTCTGGTGAGTACCTATCTTCAGAGAGTTTCTCTATTTGTTACTTTGCGCTCATATTTTATTAATTTCGCGTTCCTTTCTTTTAGTGAGGGTCCAAGTGTTGGGCTTCACATCCTTATGGGCACTTTTCCATCTTGGTTTGTTTCGTGCCTGTGGCTCGTCCCGGCGGTTGAGCTAATGGACTGGTGTTTTGGTCGCTGCTGAGAATGCGTGCTATCATCTACTTTCTCCAGCAATTAGTGAAGGAACTGTGTGCTTACATATCCGATTCCGTTTCACTCACCACCACTACGTTTGACGTCAGGACAGCTAAGTGCCATCGGGACAACTTATTTACCTTCTTTTAAATTAAATATACCGTAATATTATTTATTTTCTATTAAAGAGACACGTCATAATTCTGATATGTAATTTGGGTTTTAATAATAAATACAGCATTTGCTTCCATGTAAAATTTAAATTTTAATATAATTTTTTTTATTAATGATTTAAAAGTTTTATGTTTTAATTAACTTCCGTAATAAATAATGTGCGGGGTATCACTTTTTTCTATATTATCGTTTGCACATAATTTTAATTATTAATTTAAACTATTCATGTAGGCTTACATGCCTAACCTATTTTAATGTTATTTACCGGTATATCTTGCTTGTTTCCATATTTGAAAAAAAAAAAAAAAAAAGAAAATATTTAACTTAAATAAGAAATAAATAAATAAAATTATTTCATTATTTAACAAACCACAAATCGTCTTATTATTTATAATTATTCCTCTGGCCATTTTAACTATTTTTGAAGTAATGTTAAGTTATATTTTCTAAACACCTTACTTTTTTTTTTTTTTTTAATTCTTTTGTGTGGTGTGCTTGTGGCCTAGTCGTCTTTCTCAAGTGTTTATTTTGTGTGTTTTTCACATTTATTTATATGTTTGTTGTCCTGTTCTTTTGCTTATTTTGCCACTTTGTTTCTTTTATTAATGCGTGGCTGTTTCGAACAGAAGTTTTGTTTGGCGATGATGAACAGTTGAGTGTATTGCTTCCAATTTCATTTAATTTATTTTCTCACCGAAGCACACTGGCACAGTGGACTAGAGCATCTGGTTCACATTAACTTGCCTGCTCCTCAGAAATGCTCATGGGCATTCATTCATCCTTGAGTCAGACATGTATCTCTTATCCCGTCTACTGTGACTGTTAGTTTAGATTAGTGTAAATTTGTTAAGGTTACTTTCCAATACCGAAAAGCGCTGCACCCTGTATTGAAGGATAATTTGGTATGTTGGGAAAGTACATTGAAAACGAATATGTGGCCCTGCCTTTACGTTTAATTATTGATGATATGCTCCTGAGTATTTCTGAATAGACCTATTCCGTTGCAATGCAGATGTCTGTCAAAGAAAATTAAAGATAATAGGAAAACATAAAAGCAGAGTATGCCTTAGCCAACAGGATACGTACACAACATTAAATTCCATAAATGGAATTGGGTCAAATAAAAACAAGGACTGCCACTTTTAGAAAGAAGTAAATAGGCATCACCAAGACAAATAACAAAGGTTTGAGGCCTGCTTTGGCAATAGGACAAACAGATAAATATATGAACCCCAAAAATATGACTCAATAATGAGACTGAACAAAACACATTAGTTTTCCAGACACAAACGGAACAGCAATGTTTCGGGAACTGGAATCTGTTTCTGTCTTCAGGCAGACACACATAATCCGAGAATACTAGTGTGGCTGATTATAGGACTGGGAAACCATGGGAACTTACTGATACATCCACTTGTTTAGCCAATGGCAATCAATGTCTCCTGATTGGTCTCACAGATTGGTTGTGGAAGGTCAAGTGATTGCTGTTGTTTTGTGCTGCAAAGATGTTTCCCTTTCAGTCAGTGGGTTCCACATATTTTTACTTCAGTGGTGACTGAGAAAGCCTATGTTCAACCTAATCATCCCTCCACTCCACGCCGCAGCTTGTCACACCACTTTAACCACATCTGTTGTCCCGTGATCCACGAACTTTACCAAACAAAGTGTAAGAGAACTGTTCACGACTTGCTACTCTTGTGCTCGTCTGCCATACCTATAGTGTCTCTAAGTAAAAATGTGCCAAAATGATTTAAAACCCTACCCAACACAGTTATTCAGCTACTGCACAGTAATGTTCACCTGCACAGTGAAAATACAAATACTATTATTACAATACAGCATAGTCTTGTAAGTTAACAAATTATTTACTATTTAACCTTGTCTGTCTTAATGTTATGACACAGGAATACATTTTATTATTACCTACAACACCACAAACATCTCCGGTTACCCTTTAAATGATCTACTTCTGCAGTTCTACAAAATCTCAATAAATAAATATCTTACAGTAATTACCTTTTTTAGCTTTTAACAATATATATTTAAACATTAAAAATGTATTGGGTTTATTTTATTACATAAAACTTTCTCTTAGCACACATTTAACTAAACAGAGACATAAGCAAGTATCTGATAAACCTTGGCTGTAGATGCACATATTTGTTTTACTAAATAAATTAATTAAAACACTTGTGAAAATGGTGTAATGTGAGAATGGAGTTGCGGCAGAAATCAAAGGTATAAAATGACAGGTTTTGAAGTAAGTGCTAGTAACAGGGATGCTTGCCTTGGTTGGATAACAATTATTTGAGATAATATATTGTGTAATGGCAAACAGGGCATGGAAGAGACAGTGATGGTCGTTGCTTTACTCTGGCGTCGGGCAGTGTTTACAGACACAAAGGGCATTTTGGATTCAGCTTGCATCACTTTGACTTTCTCCAGTGTACATGTTTCACCTGGAAAAAATCTGTTGGTAAAAAGAAGCAACTGAGTACAATTCTTATTTGGAACATTGTTTTAGTTGTTTATTTTAGGCTATAAGTTGCATATGCTCGTAGTTGGTAAGATTTATTTGGTTTAATTATTTTTTGTTTGGTAATGGGATGGACAAATGTAGTCTTGCATGTATTACTGTTGTGTTTGAAACACTTGAGAGTCAGTAAAGATGCAGAATGTTTGTGACAGGCTGCGTGAGACAAGGGTGCAGGTGAAGTTTGTGACGAACACCACTAAGGAGTCACGTCGGTTCCTCCATGAGCGACTAGCAAGACTGGGGTTCAATATCCAGCAGGAGGAGGTGTGGAGCTCACTGTGGGCCGCGCGCGATGCCATATCCTCGCGGGGGCTGCGGCCGCTGCTGCCGCTGCTGCTGGTAGACGATGCTGCACTTGAGGACTTCGAAGTGGAGGGTGGCGGGGAAAGCGAGCATGACTCTGTGGTAGTTGGCCTTGCTCCAGGCAAGTTCGACTACACTCATCTCAATACAGCTTTCAGGTAGGGACGGTTTCTTGACATGGGGTTGTGTTCTTGAGTAGGCACAGTCTGTCAATTATAATGGTAATGTAATGTTGGCAGGTTGATGACTATAATATTTTCTCTAGTAATACAATTGAAAGAAATACATTTTCATTCCTTTTGGTTTATGACTACAGCGCAAGTGGGGCTGTTGATGCTGTGTTCACATGTGGCGTTGATGGCTACCTGTAATAACTAATGTTGTCAGTGGGTAAATATTTCCATGGAGTGTATTTCATGGCTGATACGATAGTACCTAAATTCTGATGCCAAATGAGAGATGTTGTTGAGATCTGTTGATTTTAGCCAAAATACGTTTATGTAGGGTAGGACGGGACTATTTCACTTACTGGGATTACAGCAGCAATAACACTTTTCTTCAAAGTTTTCAATTTTATTTTTATACTTGCGCCCTGGGTAGCATTACTTATTGATAGCCAAGAATTGAAGTCTATACATCTGACATGCTGCACGGTTCTAAGTCTCAATCCTACTTAGTTAATTATTATTAAATAATATTAATTATAATTAATAACCAGTGAATTGATTAAGTAGGATTGAGACTAGAAAATTGTGCAGCATGTCAAGGTATAGACTTCAAGCCTTTGCTATAGATAATAAGTGCTATCCTGGTTGCTAGTTAATAAATAAATAAATAAATAAATAAAAATTAAGTAATTAATTTGTAGGGAAAATGTGACACAAAATTTGCAAAAAGAAAAAAAAAATCTGTTGATCTGATTACAGTGCTCACCTAAATCCAGTGTCTATGCACTGCCAAAATTTTTACTTAATTTCATGGTGTGTTTCTTTTAATTAATACACCAAACTGTGGGTGCTAGTGGAGAAAAAACAATTATTGTGAGGAAAATGTAAGTTTTGCAGAGGTAAATACCAGTGGAATAGTCCTCACAAAATTGACATTTGTTAATATGATAATTTGCTGTCATAGTATTTAGCTGTGTTTGACCTTGTGTATGTAGGTTTCGAATAGTTTATCAAATGATCTTCAACTAAGCACTGTTTGCTTTTATCAAAAAGAAAAAATAAATAAATAAATAAATAAATAAATATATATATATATATATATATATATATATATATATATATATATATATATATATATATATATTCACACACACAGAGCAAAGAAGAAAGAAATATTCAGGACCCATTCCATAGCATTGCGTTACCTCTCTTTCTGTAGGAGTAATGTTCATAAGGTAGAACAATGAAAAGATTGAATCTTCCACATAAGGCTAGTATTAATTTACTAATTAAAGCCCTACAAAAAAAGGTGTGTTTCATTTCAATTCAGTTTACAAAACATCCAATAATTCAGAATGGACAAGTTTTTGCTCCCAGAAAGGTTTGATGTGGATCCAAGTTCCAGCAATGCTTCTAAATAATGGCTTCACTGGCACAGGACATTTACTAATTTCATGAATACTTGCAGTAATTTGAATAAAGAAAGTAAGCTACATCTTATAATATCTATCCATCTGTAAATGAGCGTATGGCAGATTGTAGTTCTTGCGATGCTGCTATAGAAACACTACAGGCATTGTATGTAAAAGGGTCATTCTCATCGAAAGGGATTATTTCAATACGAAAAAATTTTAAAAATTAATTTGTTTAAAATGTCATGAAATATGATTCTAAATGATCAGATCATATTCCTCTAAGTAATAAAGCAAGTGGTCAAGATGACTGCATTAAATTAATAAAGTAAAAAATTATTTAAAAATTGAACTGTCCACGGAGGTGACACAGATGTCCACGGAAAATGTGTTTAGGAAAAATTGTGGTCAAGGCTAACACAACGGCAAGGAGAAAAACATTTATTTGTGTAAGAAGAAACTTTTAATTAAGACTTAACTTAATGAACATATATTAAACTTAAAAAAGGTAAAATATTTTGATTAAACTACCTTCTCGCTCTATGCCAATGTATCTCTTCTTAACTTTACATTCTAAAATAAACTTCACGGATTTACAGATATCCCTAACATACATTATCATAAGACTAGCATAAGACTAACATACTGATCTCTTTTATTTACTATTGGATAACTTAATGTCAATGTCACTTCCCTCCACAACAGCTATGTCATCAATGTCTGGAAAAACAAATTTGTACGTGCCAGATATCCACATGAACTTAACTGTAAATTAATTTAACTCCTTGTCTTCAGAAACTATTACACCAATATAATGTCGCACTGATTTCTGTCCACGAAATTGGACCATGACGAAGTCATTCAGGTTTGGAATGCCCATCTTAGATTTGGCACAGTCTTCATTCGTAGAAAGATTTTCGGCATCACCATCACTTACACTACTGTCAGATGAACAAACATCATAATATCTTAACTTGGAATCTTCACCTACAGTAGATTTTAAGGCAATAAGTGGTATTTTACCTATACCATAATGTGAACAGTCACTTCCAGGAGAGCATTCTGTGCAACTTAGTCGATTTACTTGTAGGAAGTTGCACCCTTTCTTCCAAGTTATTGAATGTAGTTTTGCAGTACCCTTGAATGTAGGAACACATTCTGGAATGATGCTGTCTACTTCATGAATCTTGTCATCTGTAATCACAAGCACTTTCACACCTTTGCAATTGTCAGTAAGATGTTGAACCAGTATGTTGAAATTAGGAATGTCCACACCTTGTGCAACTAAACTGTCTGCAGTTCTTTTTAAGCAACCTCCAACTCCATCTGGGGCCCCTTTTCCATGCCCACTCTCACTATAATGCCAACACATCTCCTCAACACCAAATTCTTCTGACAAACTTTTTCCAAATAACTGAAACATACTTCTGTTCTTGTACTGTGTAAATGGACCATCACTTAGCAAATGAACTGTCGTTAAATGTGGAACTCTAGACTTTATATCTTCAATAATTGGCTGTAGATGTGCTACAATAGCAGCTGAATCATGCCGATTGCATTCTGATAATGTAACAAATGAGCGAGGTTTGACGATTACGTCAAGATGGCAATACAATACTGAAGTACGCAGCGTAACTTGAGGTTTAGATCCCCCAAAGTGGGCGGACTGTATCTCTTGGGCATATTTACATGTATAATTTTCTGAAAAGTCCATGTGAAGTAGGATTTAAGTTTTGGCTAAATTTTTCTTGATGTTGTCTATGGCTGCAAACTGATGCTGCATATTTGAAATATGCTGCATATATTTTATAATGTCACGGTCAAAAGCAGAAATCAATTCCTTCTTTGAGCACTCAATTGTTTCCTTAACTGTTTTTTGACATAATTTCACATTTCTTTTAATTTCAGTTGGAATTTTCTTGGTGCTCCATGTTTCATACATGACTGGCCCCTCTTCATAATCATTGAATTGCACTTCTTTGCTTCTACATGACTCACATGTTCTTTCTAAACATTTCTCACCATTTTCTTTGCAGCAATTTGTACTAACCAGTTCCTGTAGTGTTTTTTCATTTATAAGTTGAAATGAATGCATCTTATTCACAATTAATGCCATGTTCTCGTGAGTTTTACACAAACAAGTTTCTCTTGACTTTGCATCGGGGAAAAGGATCCAAAATGGTCGTAAATGACAAAATACAGAATGGCTCATGTTCTTATGCTCTGGGTGTTTATTCTGAAACTTTCTGTGCAAGTTGTGCAATGAATCATTTAGGTAACGCTTCTGTCGCTTATCCTTGTTTTTGGTAATTGTCTCCTTCTTACCAGCACATATTATACTACATTCATCCTTTTCCAAGAAGTGCACAACATCATTTCTGGCATTCTGGTCTCTCAAATGTACTGGTTTCCTGAATACATTTTCTGCAGAGCACATTCTGTATGATGTCAGAGACTTTATGTACGTTAGATATTTGTACTTCTTAACAATTCTTCCTGTAAGTAGCAACATTGCTCTTCTTCTCTTTCTGATTGTGGTTTGTCGTCTAAAGTTTTCTTTTAACTGAGTTGAAATGACTTCCCCAAAAACTAACTTTTTGTAAATACTTTTGTTACTTGCAGACTGATTCTTAAGAAGAGTATTCACTTTCTGTCTTGGTGTATAGTCTTCAGCTTTGGTAGATTTTAGTTTCATTCTTTGAATCCTCTTCTTGTATTTCTCAACTCTTCTATGAAGCTGCCCATTTTTTTCTTCCATACATTTTATTTCTTTCAGCATCTTCTTTTTTTTCTGTTTCTTTGCCCTTTTTCTACCACTTTCAACCCTGCTAGTGTCCAATCTCTTAACAGTTTCAGTTCCTGAACTGCTCGTAAGTTCTCAAAAATATTTAAAGTACATCGTGGAACATTTTCATCTGAAAACTCTCCTGAAATTGTTTTCTGTTTCTTAGCTTGGCGATATTTTTTTGCTTTTTCTTTCCATACTTTTCTGGTAGCTCTTTGTTTTCTGCTATTAATTTCAGCAATGTTTTTTATTTTACCCTCTCTCCTTCCTTTTATGATACCTTACTCTTTCCTTCTGTTTTTCTTCAGCATGCAGTTCTGGGCAGCCACATATTTTTTGTCTTGCCTTTCTCATACTTAATTTCTTCTGCTCCCGCCTTTTTTTGATTTGATCAGCACCAGATTGTTTCTTCTTTACATTTACCATTTTTCCTGTAAATAGATACAAATAACATACCTATACATGTTTTTCAGATTCAAAGCCACAAAACAAATGTACAAACAACTGCATGATTTTCTGAATTAGGTACCGTAAAACAGGGTGACGAATAAGGTGTGTACACGTGGGACATTATTTTATTTTGTAATTTTTTTTTTGTGTGTGGAAAGAATTGAACATTGAAAAAGAAGGAGCTAAATTTTTTAAGAGAAAAATTTACTACCAATGGACCCTGTTTTACAGTACAGTTATATACTTTTAAGTTATCTTGTTACTGTTCAACCTTCTAAGGCTTCATGCTTGCAGCTAGTCAAAGTGAAAAATCTTGGGATCTCTTCGCAATGTATTTATGGCGAGAAGACCGAAAGATTCTCTCGCTTCAACTCTGTAATACAGCCTAATTTTGGCTGACTTTAAAATCAACCAGAATTAAGTATTTTTTTAATATAACAAGAGAGAAGATATAGGCACATTACTAATTCATGACCAAACTTTTACTTAAATAAGTTGTAACCTCCATGCTTACAATAATGTGTTGCTTGCCATGTTAATGTTATGAAAACAAATTCTAAAAAAAAAAAATTAAGTTTTTGTGTAGAATAATACCCCTTTGTTTATTATTGTCTCTTCCGTGGACAACTTGTTCCCCTCCGTGGACACCAAGTGTCCATGGAGGATACAAAAAGTCCTAAATTTTTTTTCTGGGCTATTAATTTTAAGGTTAGCTAATGCAGTAAACAGTAGGTGAACATTAACCAAATAATAACTTACTAAGTGGAGACAATAATGAAAAATATCCTTTTTCTTTGTATTAGAGTGGTCATGGAGGAGACACATTCATCTCAACACACTACATTCATCAAACTTTACTGAATGATTATTACACAATGGTCACATTTACTACACAAACAGCAGTGGTGTCACAAAATGGCTACTGAGCATAAAACATGTCTTAAAACCAAAGATATTGTAGCGCTAGGATGGTAACTTTTTTTTAACTTTTAGTTGTGTCCACGGAGGAGATGCATGGTCTGAGGGACAAAATGTAAACTTATTTTTTTTAATGTTGTGCGCCATTGTTCATTTGTGGTTTTGAATAGAATTTACTGTTATGTCTACTTACTGTTAACAATAATACATACACAATTTTTAATGAAAATGTGCCTGAAACAACATAAAGTCTGAACTGAAATGTCTTGGAGAACAGTCCACGGAGGTAGACATAGCGATACCGTGAATCAGTTATCTACCCTAAAATTATTTTGCTTTTTTTTTATTTGACTTGAAAATGCTAAATTTTACTTGTTATGTTAACTTTATAACAATATGAAGAAAACTTGTTTTTATGTTTTAAATGCCATGGGACATCAAATAATATGTTTCAATGAGAATGACCCAAAACCTAAAAATGAGATTTTTGCAAGGCGAATCTCTAGACCAGTATTTTCATGTATCGAAACAGTTAAGTAAAGACTGTAATTTTCAAGCAGTATCTGCAGATGAATATTGTAATGAAAGTTTTAGGGATGCTTTTATTGCTGGACTACAATCTGCTTGTATTAAACAGTGCCTTCTAGAAAACACTATGCTTGATCTCCAAACTGCTTTTGACCATGCTAGAGCATTGGAAATGGCTCAGAAAAATTCTGAATGCTTTCTTTAACCAATGAGCCCTATAAATGCTGCTGCTTCTCAAAAGAATTTTAAAGAGGATAGGCATGTTGTTAATGACTCACAATTCTGTCATCTTCTACCATTAAAAACGTGAAATGTTTCTTTTGTGGCTACGGTAGGCACCCAAGGGTGCGTCCACACTTGAGCATTTTGCACGCACGAGTCGAACGAGCGTTCAGCGGACACTTGTGCGGAGAAATTTCGTATCCCGAATGACCACGACTACTCGTTATGAGCGTAGCCGTTCGTGGCGTTCCCGCATTTGCGACGAACAGTTTATAATGGACGTGATGCGCCAGGGTGTTTCTTTGTTATGTGCTCATTGTTGAAAAATGGAAGAAGTAGAAAAAAACGAAAACAGTGTGTTAGACATTTATATTCTAGTCGTGGTCAAATTCCGTTGCTAGAGCTTCTAGATGTTGAGCATTTTAAAAACTTTACCAGAATGACATCAGAAGATTTTGAGAATTTAATCAATATAGTAGGTTGTAGTAATGTGAAGAAGGATACAAAATTCAGGAAAGCAGTACCTGTAAAAGTTCATCTTGCTGTGACTTTGCGATTTCTTGCAATGGGAGATTCGTTCACGAGTCTCCAGTACCTATTTAAAATATCCAAGCAGTGTATATCCATAATTGTTGCTGAGACATGTGAAGCCATAAGCGAGGGATTGAAGAATTACATTAAGGTAAGTAAGTATTAATAGTTTGCATTTTTAATGAGTAAAAAAATAAATGTTGATTAATACATTACTTAGTGACAAAAGAAAGACAACTTTCATTCACTAGTTGTCTGTAGTACCGAGCTGAGTGTAGTCAAGAAGAGAAGGATAGATTATGGTGGCGTTTTCTGAGCTATTGTTGGGCATTTGGTACAATGCAGGTGTCACGGAAGGAGGAGTTGAGGATGAGGAAGAATAGGATAGTTGAATAGGCTGGTTGGACTGCTGTAAAGTGCTAGTGGAATGTACGTAGTTAGAATCATATTGTCCCATGTCTGCCTGAAATAAGATGTTGTGTATATGATGCTGGCATATGGACCTATTTCTGTCAGTGTACTGCTTAAGTTTTTTAGCTACAAACTTTCCAAAAATATCACACTCGTCTTGATCAGATGCTTTTTTCATGAGCGCGAACGCTTCATCAATCCTGGGGTCCTCACGGGTGTCTTGTATTGTTCTTTTCTTCTGTCTTGATGGTTTAGCAATGGAAACAGGTGCCTCAACAATGCTCTGCGATGCACTCGCGTAGGCATTATCTACTTGAGTCTCATTTCGTGTTTCAGTGACATTTTCATTCTCATCATAGTCTGCTTCAACCTAGAATAGACAATAAATAATGCTGTTATTAGTTAGAGATAGGTATGAAACAATTTGTGTCATTACTATAAGCATAATAATATGTATAATTGGGTCAGTATAACTTGTTCCGATCACAATTGTCAGCTGTAGCCATGTGACTTTTACCGTAAAAGTTTTTTTTGCCAAAGGTAGATATTTTAATTCCTATAAAATTTGCTTTAAGGTGTATGTCAATATTTAACATTTCAACTTATTTTTTTTAGAATATCAATACGATCACTGTCCTATGATAAATCAATGTAATTATTTTTTAAAAATCTAAATTGTGATGTTTATTAAACTTTGAATGCAGGCTTGTAAAAAATACTATACAATATTGACAGATTTGTTTAAAGAGACGTTTAGACAATTAATTGTTTAAACTCTCCGAAATAGTGTGTAAAGTAAGCAGTCACATTATACATAATTGTAATTATATATTACAATGATTTTGTAGGAAATTGCAAAATACTTAGCACAGAACTGTCAATATTCGATGATAACAACAGCCGATATTATTTGTTGTGTTTCAGCTACCATCAACTCCAGAGGAATGATTACGTGTATCGCGGCAGTTCGAAGGAATCTGGGGGTTTCCACATTGTCTTGCAGCCATGGACGGCAAACATGTTGTTCTAACGTCACCATTTCACAGTGGCAGTGACTTTTTTAACTATAAGTCACATTTCAGTATCGCATTGTTTGCTTTGGTTGACGCAGACTACAATTTTATTTTTGTGGATGTCGGATGCCAAGGCAGGATTTCAGATAGTGGAGTTTTCAAGCACAGCAAAATTTATGGAAAACTAATGGAGGGAACATTAGGTTTACCTCCAGATTCTGTGTTGCCAGGTACAGGAAAATCGATTCCGTATGTATTTCTAGCTGACAAAGCATTCCCATTATGTAACCATATTATGAAACCTTTCTCAGGGTGTCATGACAAAGGATCAGTTCAACGAATTTTCAACAAACAACTTAATAGGGCCAGGGGAGTTGTTGGAAACAGTTTCGGAATTTCTTCAGCTGTGTTTCAGGTCCTCAGAAAACCAATGCTTTTGGAACCTAAAAAAGCAGAATGTGTTGTTATGACCGTAGCTTACCTACACAACTACCTAAGAAGAAATCACTCTGCAAGGGACGTGTGTACACCTCGGTACATTTGACTCAGAAGATGCCGAGGGTAATCTAATTGAAGGTAGCTGGAGGAAGGAGTTGTGAGCAGAGCAATTGTCATTTCTCTCACTACGAGGTGTACCTCGTAAGTCAGCTGCTAGTGCAAAAGACATTCGAAATTGCTTTGCAGAGTACTTTTCTAGCACGTAACACATGCTTCATTCAGTGTGAGAATCCTGTTTACTTTTTTGGAACAGGTGTAAATTAAAAAAATAAAAAGAATGGGAAAAAGTAATGTTAACCTCAATTTCTGAAGGTTCAATATATACGCCGGAATACAATAGTAAACTCATATTTCGTAAATGTATACAATAACATAAATATAAATAATTAAATTACTATTTGGATTATATCAAGCACCACCTATTTTATCACCTAGATATATGAAAAACTGAGTTGCGATAAATTGTTGGTTACCATTGTTTTCCACCATGCCCTATTATTTCTTATCAATGCAATGATTAGGTCATTATTTATCAGCAGTTTAATGCCTAAAATTTAGAGTTGTAGCAAAAATGCTAAATGTTTCTTCGCGTTGTGTAAATACCACTGTATTTATAATAAAGC
Source organism: Medauroidea extradentata (assembly GCA_003012365.1). NCBI lineage: Eukaryota > Metazoa > Arthropoda > Insecta > Phasmatodea > Phasmatidae > Medauroidea > Medauroidea extradentata. Next base: position 13,869 of record PNEQ01032669.1, read on the forward strand.
TCTATGGAAGTGTGAAATGAAAGAGCTCTATAATGGCACCATTTTTGGACTTAAGATGTATCAAGTATGTTAAAATTATTGTCATGTAAACAGAAAAAAAGCCTTCTTTCCTCATGTGTATATTATAGTTAAATACAATAGTTTGACATTTTGAATTTAGTTTTCAATATGCATATTGTAGATGCAAGATTCAGTGAACATGTTAAATGTGTAGTACTATATGATAATAAAAAGTTTTGCAACTTGTATGGGTATGGGTACGGGTACTTGCCTATTAGTGTGTGGACATTTTGTATATAAATTGTCCAACCATTTTATAGGTATGCTTACTTACTCCTTCTGAACTGACTGTAGGTCTAGGCTCATCTCTGTCCATCAGAAAACTCATGCTTCCGAACACGAACCATCTGGATTGATATACCTCTTCTCTGCCTGTAATTAAAAACATACAGTAGTACATACACAACTAACAGCATTATGCTTAACCATATAAGTACATACTAAACTATAATTTTCTCACCACGATAAAACTACGGCTACTCTAGAGCAAAATGGGACAAGAGAGACCCCCAGACCATACTTCCAAACACTTTGTCCGCTCCAGAGCTCGGTATCTACCCCACTGTCCATGGCAACCCCACTCCTCGCCGAAGCCAAATTGACCACGAGGCCAGCGTTGCCATGTGGTAGCAAACCACGACACTCAGTCAGGATGGGAAACCAAGGAAAAACATAACCAGAAACCAAGGTGCCAACCAAAGATAAACGTAAGTAAAGCAGAACTGGAAGAAGAGCAAAAGAAAACTAAACAAAAGAATAGTAAAGCTGCGTTGTAGAAGTAGAGTGGAGACAAAGAAATATTAACATATGGCTGCACTGTTACAACTCTGCTCCAATAAAAAAAAAAGTATTGGCTTAGATTTTTACACAATATGGGTTAGTAATCATGTATCCTACTGACTACGTGATGTATTTGTAATAAAAAATTAATTTTAATATTTCATTGACTTTTTTTCTCAGTGTCTGCACTGAATTATTATTTTTCCTATTTATTATGTCGGTAATTATGCAGATTACTTCTATTAAATCCTAGTTTTCACTGTAAGAAAGGGAATTTAAGTTTTTGATGATTCATGCGTACATCCACAGTTTTTTCGTCTTCTGGCTCCTTGTTTTACTCTCGCACATTGTTCTCAGAATCTTATTTGGGTTTGCAAGTGCTATGCAGCATTAGGATTTTCAAAGTTTGTGATTGAAAAAGGGAACAGCCTCGTACTTGCTAGTAGTTTGTGTCTTGATTAGACGAACAACAAATAATGGGTGTAGTCTCTTTGTGTGTGTGTACACATTTACAAGTATCATATGTAAGTGCTTGTCTCTCTGTCTGTTACATTACTTTGTTAGCCTAGTGGCATATTTACCACCATTCTGAATACCAAACTAAGTGTAGCTTACAGTTATAATTTTCAGACATTTATAACAAGTTGACAGCTTTCTTATTTTTAGAGGGCTAATGTTGTGAGTGATATGTAGGAAGTGAAATCAGGGCTGCTGTTGTAGGGTTCTGTTGACTGGGGCACCTCTGATCGCCATCCACGAGGGTCGCTATTACAAACGGATGGATGGCCTGGCTCTTGGTCCGGGACCGTTCGTCCGGGCATTGGAGTACGCTGCTGGCTGCAAGGCAGAGGTTGTGGGAAAGCCATCACCTGCATTCTTCAGGTCTGCGCTGGGAGATTTTCAGCCAGAGGAGGCTGTCATGATCGGAGATGTGAGTATATTAATTTGAACCATCAGCTTTGACTGAAACTTGCACCAAAAGTTTCAGTTATTAGTGGTTTAGAGTGGACAAAAACAGTTTTCGTAAAAAAGTTTCTTCTGTCTTATTTTATTGTGGTATGTTGATGAAGTTATCAGTACAATTCTCGTTTGCTTAATTATAGGTACAGTAGGCCTATATATGCTGTATATTTCTCAACTGTCTTTGACAAACAGTGGCATGCAAATAATTCGTGTGCAGTAGGAATTTTAACTTTTAACTGAAAAGTTCTGACAGCTGTGGGAATTCTGTTATTTCTTTCAGATTCCTGTAGCTGTTTGAACCTTTGAGTTGGAACTGTAACACAGCGGAAGTTGTCAAGGTCAAGCCGAACTAAGGCACACGACCTGATGTACAGCTAGACACTTATTTTACGGACTGAGTGCCATGCTGGTGATTTTTTTCGCCGTGATGTAATGAGATGCCGAGCAGGTTAGGGTGCGGGGAAGTATGGTTGCAACTGCGACATAGGCTAGACAAGGCCCGGCATGCGAGATTGGAGAACATGTCACGTTTCAGCCGACTGTGGCTCTTGGCTCCCAGCTGTCTGTGCATGCGCGAAGCTAGTGTGAGGAGCCAGCAGGATCCCTCGGTACGGCAGGCTTCCACGGCAGGCTCGCACTCGCACAGAGCTGTCATGAATGCAGCTCGTCGTTTATTTGTATCGTTGCTGCCATCCTACCACCAAATCTAATACCATTTCAGTACTTACCTTAAGCCTTTTGCTCGATGACAAGTATCGAGAAATGTATAGAGTATCGGTATGTTATGGTGCATTATACAATAATACTAAACACTCAGTGGCTTGTATATTCTCTTTTGTGAAGTTCTTTATTTCTAAATTCCAACTAGGCCAATTTGGTAAAGAAAAAGACAGGCAGTTGTGATTTCATCATCAATAATTGAATCATTTTTCTGTTGCTTTTTTCTATTACTTTATGTTTTAAGCTGTCATAATTCTTGTGTTTAAATAAATTTTATAAAAGAATTAGTGTTGGGTCGATTCCTAAAATTATCCGATTCCGATATCGATTCTTCGATTCAGAGTACGATTCTAAGGATTTCTTTTAAGTTTTTTTGTAACCCATTTTATTTTCTTTTACATAAAACACATATAGGCCTATTTGTATATGCAGAAAAACAAGATCTGTGCAGTTTGATTAAATTTATATGACATACTAGACCTTGGAGGTTACGTTCCTTGGAGGTTACGTTGGTTGTGTTTGGCAACCTAATTTTGTGCATAATTCTATTATCACATTTGGTGGGACCACATTTCGTGATCAGCATTATTTACCGGTACTTACGTAGTAAAGATTGTGAATAAAAATTTTCCGGTAAATAGGAACGTTTGGTTATTATGAAACCGATCAATAGGGCCTACAGTAGTTTTCCAAGCCCCGTTTCTCTTTCAAGTTTTTGTGTTCAACTTCTGCGAGTCGTGCCGTACTTAAAAAAAAAATCAATTTTTTTTTTTGCTTTGCCGACACACATTTAAAAATATTTGTGAATTAGAAAGTGATTTACAATTAACGATGCAACAATTTTACTACATATTCGCTACAGTTTATTACCGTTGCAGTGTTTACTAACTTCGTTTATATTTTGAGATGTCATAGATATGCTACGTTCAGTTGGGAAAGTCCACGCACGAGACAAACACTAAAGATGGTGGACTGTGAAACTAGTAGCGCTGTGATGTTCCATTTTTATTCCAGTGGAATATTTTGATACTAACTATAATCCATTCTTGTGGCAACCATTTTGTTCTAGTAGTGTCGTACTTCGGACTTGAACGTAGTTAACATCTCTAGTCCAGAAACTTAAACAAAACATTGCGATGTGACGATTATGTGATGATTTGTAATTTTTATTTTTGGGAATATAGGTGTTAGTAGCTGTCCAGCATGGTGTATAAGTATTTATTTTGATACTGAATGTAATGCAACGTAATTGTCTAAACAATTACGACGACGATCATTGATGAACAATTTGATTTTATAGTTGAAGCTTACCAATGGAATTAAGAATTGCATTTTCGTGCGCTATATTAGCGACAATAATATCAGAAACCTCAAATAGTTTGCCGTTCGTATTCAAAATCACTGTGAGACTAATATATGTTCTCAGGGATGTTTTTTTTTATAAGAATCGGTCATATTGATTCCAAAACCAGGGATTCGGTTCAATTTCGATTCGAGTGGAATGGATCGATTCTGGAATCGGAATCGACCCATCACTAAAAAGAATTTGTTCTGGCATTACACACACAGCAATAAAAATGTCATAACGGATAATTGGCTTCATCGTGCTATTGTGTTGAACTCTTATATGACTAAATTACTCATAGTTTATACTGAATCATTAACATTGTTGTTATATTAACATCCATCATTGTAGAACAAGCAAAACCGATTTGGTTAGATGCAGGAGACAACTTATATGGCCCTAATCTTGCCAGCAGAAATGGTATGTTAATAAATAAATGAACATTTCTGTATAATTTCACTACTAAAATAATTAAGTTACTTATTTTGTAATTAACTGTCAAAAATGCCCAGTAAATTAGAATGTACGTTAAAACTTAATAATTACAAAATAAATATTGATTAAAAACCATGTACAGTAGAATCCAAATTTAACTAAATGCCACGGGACCCGAAAATGTTTACTCTAAATCGATGTTTCGTTAAATATGACTTAATATTTTTTCAACCCTCGCTCCCCTGGAAAAGTTGAATCCTCATGCATGTTTTGTCAAAATTTAAGGTAATTTTAAAAACGTCTGTTGATTCAAAACTATAGCCAAACACATTTACCATCAACAGGTAAGCCACAGCCGTGAAAGAAAAAAAAAAGGGTGAAAAAATCTTTAAAAACTTTAAGTGTAATGCTTGGTGAGCGTGAGCGTGGTGAGTTAGGCCGCCCTTGCGCGCCATCAACATGTAAGAAGAAATGACTAATACTGCCGAGTCGTCAATCTTTCTGTCTCTCCCGCCTGCTCTACCAACAAAATTCAGGAAATTCCCATGAAAAATTGCAATGAAAACTGGATAAAAAGTTTGAAAGAGAATGGTAAAGTAATAATTAAATGTGCTTGGCGGCAGCCATTGTAGCTTGTATGCAGCAGCGCTCGTGAAACAAACTTGTTGGTCTGCTCGCTAAAAATGCTTTGCTCTCGAGCATTTTTTCTAGCATTAAATTTGTTGTAAAATGTCTGCATAAATATAATTACTTTTCTTTTCATAAATTTGCTGGTTTTATCACCGGATGTGAGAGCAAATTATCACTCTGGAAACCACTGCATTCTACCGGCAATAGAATTAATAGAATGTGCTGCAGTGCAGCGCATTCTACTGGAGACGCAAAGCACTATCTATGAATTAGTTCCTGTTCTGTCCACCGCTGCGCTGTGGAGACTGGATACCTAGATGCTTGTCCACTCGCCAGCCTCTAGGGTGAGGATCTAGGTGCGCACTTGTTACGCAACAGTGTCGCTCACTCGGCCACGTGTGCTTATCTCCCGCTGCCAAAGTATTCAACAAATTTTAACAATTTTTTTTTTTGTTTCTCGGTGGATGGTTTAAGCTTAGGCCTATTTACGGAGAAATAACTATTTACTGTGGCCAGTGCTAGTATTTTTAATAGACTTACATTTCAATTAATATTCCTTTTTATCAAAGTCACTTAGTTATTAAAGACATATTTTTGTTACTTTTCGAGGGTTCTTAAAAATCCTTTCGTTAAATATCTGTTTTCGTTATTTCCGAGTTCGTTAAGTGGGGGTTTTCTGTAACTTAATAACATTTTGTTTCAAAAGCTTATTTAAAACTTCAGATTATACTACAGTAAAACCCTCTTATAGTGTTCCCACTTATAATGTTTTCCTTGTTATAATGCTACCTTCATTTGGTCCCTAAAACTGATTAGTAATAGGAAATTACTCTGTTTTAATGTTTTCCTATTTATATTGTAAACATTGTTTGGGTCCCTTCAGAAACATTATTACAGGGTTCTACTGTATCAGAATTATTTCTGGTTATGAAAAATAATACAGTTGTTACATATAAAAAAGTTGGCATCCATCAGTTTCATGTAATAAATGATATGTTAGTTAAACATAGCAAGACAAGTAGGTTTGTATAGTGACTCAGTTCAAATTACTTCTACAGCAAGACCATCACAAATATATATTTTACAGCTTCAGTACTTACCTTAGATTGGGGGTTAAAGTCAGACAGTTTACAAAGTTTTTATTTTCTTTTTCAATATTTATTTTTATTTATTAATGTATAGTAAAAGGGTTTCATATATAACATCTTCAAACTTTAGGTTAAATGTCTACATTATTTCTATATTTTAAATACAGCTATAAATATTGTTATATATATTTTTTTTTATTGTGTCAGACTTTACCCTACATTATATTCGGACAAACCTGGAAAGTGGTATAAAATGATTTTAGATGAAGAAGGGGCAAACTCGGACAGTTATTTTATGTTAGCAAAACAATAAATGCATTTTGTTAATTAATGTAAATGAACTGTAGTCATTATATATTAAATTATTTTATGAAAAAAAAATTTATAACATTAAAAAATATTTAATCACATTATCAGAAATTTACAAATGCTATACTACTGATAAATGGCAGTATTATTTGTGAACAGGGAATAAATTGTAATTACTAATGACTAATTACTACACACACAAATTAAATGTGTTTCAATGTTCCCATAAATCTTCACAGATAATCTAAAAATACTGTAGAGATTATGAAAATGTAAAACTGTTTGCTGAATTAACAATATCAGGCATTACCAAAAATCACTTTAACAGACATTTTGATTAGAAATTTCATGGAACACTATGCATCCCCTTCTCAAATTCTTACCAACAAATTTTGACAGAATTTGGGATTTTGTCACGGAGGAAATGTCTGGAACATCAGGAAACACAAAATTATCCTCTTTTTTGCTTTTTATTTTCCTCATGAATGTTACTCCATAACGGTCTTCTTGTATTGAAATGACTTGCCAACGTACAGTTTTTCTTGCTGGTCACTTTGTGTTGGGTACTTGACAAGCACAAAGTCCTCATTTTCTACTTGACCAATTGCCCTCTGCTGGTCCACCACTGCAAAACTTGTACTGGCTGCAGTTGTTGGTTCTCTTACGAGTTCATCTTCGTCCATATGCTGAGGATCATCGACAATTTCCTCATCTAATGCATCTGTCGTGATGTCGTTGGTGACAATTTTCGTTCTCATCTTCTGCCCTAGCACATCTTTTTCACATACGCTTTGACTAGGTTTCACTAGCAACCTTTGCCCACGTCCAGCCGTTGTTTTTGAGGTTGAGAAGCATTGCTTGAACCAAAACCACATGCTTTTTGGAGATGCTGCACGAAAGAATCTGTCCAAAAGTTGCCTGCTGTGGGAATGTCATTTTCTTCTGCCATTATAGTCTTACATCTACTTGATCTGGCATCTGTTGTAACACAGCATTGTGGTTCAAGTAGATGATTCCACATGCTCTGAATCCTTACATTATATTATTGAAGCAATTTGCATCAACTCGTTCCAGTGCCTTCTTCAAAATTTTTGGAAATAGTGTCTTTGGAAGCATTCCACGGTTCTGTTGTTTCCTTTCTTTTGGAACAACTCGCCATGCTTGTTTCATTGGACGAAAGAACAATACATCCAATGGCTGGGTCAGATGTGTGAAGTTAGGTGGGAGAAGAATAAATGCATGCAATGTAATTTTCTTCACACAACCTTACTACCTGTACTGAAATGTGATTGGCTAGGTTGTCACCCAAGACAGCTTTTCGTTCTTCTAGTTTCCGCAAATAGAGGAAACAAATTGTCATGAACCAGTCTTCAAACAGTTCCATGCCAAACCAACCACTTTTGTTGCTGTTGTAGCGGGACCCTTCAATCCCACCTTGTATACATGTAGGATATACATATGTAGCTTTGTAAACTACATAGGGAGGAAGTCATGTTCCATTGCCTGCAACTGCCATCATGACACTGGTAGAGGTTGTAGAAGTGTCAATAACATGCTCCGGATGCCGAGTTCCCTGTCATTTCCTGGGTCGTCTGTAAAGTTTGTATCGTCACAGTTGACAATGTTGGCTAATGGAATGTCTGTGAGTGTTTCTTCCAAGTGGTTGAAATATGCATTCATTATTTCTGGTGATATTTCAGCGCCAACATGCTTTACATTTTCACACAACCGAATGAACAACTGAGGGTGTTGCTTAAGAAACTGAGATACCCATTCACGTCTAGGGCGGTTGTTGTTAAATTGTTTTTCACTTTTATCTTCCCTGTTCAAATAAGACTTAACTATATCACAGGCATCTGATGGTCTAAGTGAAAGACCCCATTCTGCAGAAATCATTAGGTCTTTCACTAACTCTACTTCTTCATCATTACTGAGAGCTGTAGTAATCCCATGTTTCATCAAATGTTTACAATTTAGTTTGCTGGCCAGCATGCTTTTAGGCACATTATGTTTTTCTGTAGCTGTGCGAATACTGCTTGCACCTTCTTGTACATCTCTGATGGCCCTTGCCTTAGCAACTTCCAAATACTTGAATAGTTGACTGGGTCCAGTCTTCTGTATGTAGGTTCTAGACATGTCAGACTTTTCCTGACAAAATACAAGTTTTCCATTAGCAGCAGACATAAAATACAAAAATAACCAACATACGAAAACTACTATTGCTATGTTGCCTACATATACCTTATGCATGGTACTATAGCATATGACTTGTAATATAAAAACTAATATCACTTACAAAGACGTTTTGGTGGTTGTTATAAGATTACATCATGTTGTTCCACTATACAAAAATTAATTACGCTCTCTAATATTATCCAAACAAACATCTAGTGCTGTGCCGATCCAGATCGGCGATTTCCGATACTGCCGATATTTAGCCGTATCGGTGGATCGGCCTATATCCGATGCAACTTCTAATATTTAAGTATCGGTAGATCGACTGATATCTTAGACTACATAAAAATGTAAGATAAAAAATTTTTTATTTCACGTGCATTAATACCTGTAAACATCCGCATATCATTACTACATAATTTCCAAAATTAGCATTGCTAAAAGTGGAGTGTGCAGCTGAGCGCGCCTAGCACACTGCAAGTCGGTACCGGCAGTTGAAGACGTAGCAAGCCGGCAACACAGCAACAGGTGTGTCAGAAATGCCGTCGCACGCAGGCAAGCAAATGGCAGATGTCTAGCAGCGTGTTATTGTGACAGAGGCGTAGAGTCAAGTATTTTGAATAAATAGATACACTGGACGGGATGTATGAACTTTCTTTGGCTCAAAATTAAGCAAAAACGTCGCCGGCAATATAGATTCTTGCGCCCGCAACACCGTTTTCGGAAGTTATTTGCAAGAATACCGCAACAAAGTGTATTGAAATAATAATATTTTTCAGTAGAGTGAAGTATCTTGAATAAATAGATAACACTGTAAGCAGACGTGTGACCTTTTTATGTCTCAAAATTAAGCAAAAATGTCGCCGGCAATATAGATTCTTGCGCCCGCAACGACCGTTTTTGGAAGTTATTTGCAAGAATGTTTATTGAAATAGTAGTATTTTTTAAATAGAATGACGTATTTTGAATAAATGATACTCTGGGCGTGCGTGATACAGTTGTTGACTGAAATAGTAATTTATTTCAATATGCACATAGGCTACATTGGTTGACATCTATGGCTTTTCTTCGACACATCAGGCACAAACTTCGCCGACAACGGTAATTCTAGTTGGCACAACATACGTTTTGACAAAGCTGTTTGCCTCCTGGGACCTTGTCTTGGTAGCGAAAGATCACACACACGTGTACGATGATTTGTGTGCGCAAGGACCTATCTGGAAACGGGTTAGCTCAAAAATAACATAAACGACGCGTCTACTGCATCACTTGTGTCACTTTTGACCACTACGTAGTCACAGCTCCTGACGCTCGCTCGCACTCCCTTTGTTTCATAGTTCTTTCGCTTTCTAGCTCGGCTGGCTGTGTGAAAATAATCTGCTTGTATATTGATTCTACTCTGTGCGCGAGTTATTTACACACTTCACCAATGTGCATGGAGAGGGAGTTGGTACTCAGTTTCAATTTTTTCATCAACAGTAAACAATTACAAACATCAAGATGTTGATCATTGTTAATAAGCTTGGATAACGCACTCGCTGAACAACTTTAAACCTACACAATGCTGTTTCATATTTTCTTTTCACCGACATATTCAAGTGTATCCACAACTGTTATTTACGGTCGAGCCGATTGCGTGTGCGTGCGTGTATGTGGGCGCGAGCGCACGTGACGGCTAGTGACACATCAGACGCGCTGTTGTTAAGTGTCGTACTACCCTACGCCACGCACATCTGAGACATGCACTCGACGTTTGGTAGTGTCAATTGTGAACTGCTTTCACTTGTTAAAAGAATGATGATTTATAAACAATACTGTGTATACATCATTAAATGACATTATGGTAATTATATTTAATAGCATTTAGTTAACAAAATGGAAAATTAAATAAAGCTTAAATAAAAACGACATATAATCGTAATGTCACAGGCACAAAGACAGACTGAAAAAGAGGTGAGCGAACTGCCTTTTTGGAATGGTTGGCCGGGTGGAGGGAAAGTGGCAGGCGGGTCGCTGACGGCCGGGGGTTGGGAAGGGGCATTCGGGCTGGCCGGCTGGCTGGCCATCGCGTCGTGCGGAAGGAAAGGGCAGTAACGTATATTTTTAGAACAAACATGCCGTGTGCTGCAGTACAGTTTTCGAGAAATAACTGCAAAAATTGGTGGCCTTTTCTATTTTTTTCGAATTAAAATTTTTTTAACAATTTTTTTCTTTGATTTTTCATGGTTCCTGGAAAAAGGGTCGTTGCTGCGAGAGGGTCGTTATTCTCTGGGTCGTATAATCGAGAGTTGACTGTATTGTGCAAGAAATCGCATATTGTCAGTTTGTGCAGTACGTAAATGCAAATGCTTATTTATTTAATTAAGATAGAAACAGTAACCATTTTATTAAGATGCTAATTTACTTGTATTTTCATTGAATTGGCGTATCGGCACCGTATCGGCCGATCCACATTAGCAGCATCGGTAGATCGGTGTATCGGTAAAATTTGTGGATCAGCACAACTCTACAAACATCAACACACACTACAGCCATCTACTGCTTTTGAAAACGAAATATTATAGGTATCAGTAAAATACATATTTTAATATGGTGGCTACTTCGCAGTCTTTTCTTCTAAAATGTCAGACTTTTCCTGACTGTCCTACTTTAATCCCTTTTACGGTATGTTAAAGATTATATATGTACACATAACGGACTACAATCAACTCCCAATTTAACAACCCTTCACGGTTCCTGGGAATAGGGTCGTTATTTCGGAGGAGTCGTTATTAGAATTTTGACAAATTTTCGGCGGTTCCAGACCTCTAAAATGTCGACATTTACTGTTCTTTTATCATTGAATCGGCGTTCACTCGTCTTTGGCGCAAAAATTACACATTTTTATAAAATGATTCACATTTATTTTGAAAAGCTAACACATTACATTTAAAAGTACACCATTGAAGTGGTTCTACAACTTTTTTTTAGTTCAATATAAATCATAAACGTTGCCGATACTGTAAATTATTGCGCCCGCAACGTACATTTTGGGATGTTATTTTCAAGAATGGCGCTATAAAGTTAATTGAAATAGTAACATTTTTCAGTAGAGTTGTGCCATCACCTCCCATCATATGGGCTAACCTCACTAATGGTGATGGTAACTAGACAAATACACAAGAACAAAACGTGGGTTGCGACTCCCTATTATTTGCAAGAATGCTTAGGGAAGGATTTAACCTCAACTCGAACAAAGGTTGAACTCATAACCTCAGTACAGTACAGTAAAACCTCGTTAATTCGAACTCGGTTAATTCGAAATGCTATATGAATCGAAGCCATCGCTCGGTCCCGAACGTGAGAATAGGATTTTACATGCTATGGAGTTTGGTTAATTTCGAAATTCGGTTAATTTGTAATTCAAAGCTTTTTTCTGGCCCAAACAGGGATCAAGTCCTAGTATTGGAATGCAGGAATGGCACAGCATGCGACAGCCTGTGGCTGTGTGATATGACGATCACGTGATTTTGTGCTTTCCTCCCGCACTGTGAGCTAGATACAGTTACGGTAAGACACGTGTGCATGTGCCACGAGTCTGGAGCATTTCAGTGGCCAGGGAGAAGCAGGTAGAATGAGTGAAGGAGAGGATGAGGAAGAAGGTAGCTCATCAACTCTTTGCTCTCCCCCCCCAAACTCGTAGGCAGAGCTGGTTTATTTTTAGAACTTCACTTCCCTTCCCCACGCCTAGCTAGCCACATACCAAGCAGATGCCAGAATTGCATCACCCTGCAAGTGCCTCCTATACCCTATCCATTCTAAGGTTGCAGCTAATTCAGTCAAGTGAATGACAATAACGTTTTTGCACAGCATAAATTTCATTTTAATTATTGGAAAATACAAGTAAAGTTTGTAACGGCACAATCACAATGTTAGGAATGAAGACATAATTCAATTTCTTTGATTTACTTCGTTAAAAATGTTTATTTCTGCTTCAACCTTAGAGTGGACGGAGTATAGTCCTTGTTCTCTTCTACCTTCCTCCCCCCTTTCCACTTTCAGGCATGAGTCACCAGTCAACAATGCAGCTTCTAGGAGAATACGTCCAGCAAAATGGCAGGCAAAAAAAGCACATGTTTGTTTCCCGTAAATTACAACTAGTGGGAGGAGAGAACAGATAGCAGTCAAGGTAGCAGTGTCTGCTGCCTCCCGTACTACGTTGCCACATTTTGTGCACTGCACTGATGCCATACAACCGTCTGGCTGGCTGCACCGCCTGTCGCGGAGTATCACTCAACATCTGATCAATTAAAATAATATTTAACTAACACGGCATCTGATGGTTCTTTGGAAAAAACTAATTGAAAATTAACTTTGCACTTGCGAAAATGACTTGATGACAATGTTTACAAATTTTCATTCGGGAGGAGGGTTAGTCATAATTACTATTTTGGGTGTGTTACATTGTTTATGAAATAATTTTACTTACAAAATGTCACGTATTCCTTCTAAAAGCTACTGGAAAATCACTTTGCACTTGTAAAATTGACTCGGCATGAAATATTTACAATTTTTTTGGGATATAGGGTGGTAAAACTTACCGTTTTGGGCTAAAAATTTTTCAAGATGTCCATAAAATTCTTCCGCCTCTTAGAGATCCAAAACCATGCATTTATAAAGTACCGTGTTTGCCGACATATAAGATTAACTTTTGTTTTACAAGTGCCCCTGCCCCATTTTTTTACCTCGCATCGCGGCTAGCGTCGTTTGGCGATCTATACATCTCGAGCGCGTGCTGAGATCCTTTGTCTCGCCAGCACATTGCTGTCGGGTGACAACAGCGTACAGGAATGCGATGACTTTGTAAGCAGCTGCTGCAGCAGTGCAGCCCGGCGTTGGTATGTGGCGTGTAGCCGGGAACTGACAATGTCGCCGGCCACGTGTTACCGTCGCTGTGCATTTCCTTGGCTCCTAGGCGCCCTGAGGGCAGTAGTGCCCATGTTATTGGTTTCTGTGTCTCCTATGATATTTATAAAACGGTAATACAGTAGATGCATTACAAATATTTAAACAAGATATTTATGTTTCTGACAAACAATGACTCGTCTTATGTGCGGGATCGTCGTATATGCCGGCAAATACAGCAGTAATAACAGTCACATGCTGTGGCAAAGGCAACGTGTGGCGGACATAGAGCGGTGGAACAGGGAAGGGGAAGCGCAGCAGAGTTGCTGACAGCCTAATAGACATGATGCGTGCTACTTGCAGTACAGTGCTCGCCAAGAAAATGCAGTGTATGATGACCAAGAAAAATGCAATAAACTTTTTTGGGATTACTTCATACTACTATTCCCTTTTTCAATTTGAATCCTTAACAGTTCTCAAAGACTACCATAAAAAGGAGTGTAGAAACACCGACGTTGTACATCAGCAAAAAAAAAAAAAAAAAAACTTTAAAATTCTATAACTTGAAATTATGTAATTCAAAGTGTAAAATTTTGGGCCCCAGCACTTAGAATTATTGAGGTTTTACTGTAATATGTGCCGATATCTCACACAAACACAATTGTACAAGACAAACTGCTGTGACTCTAGGGTGAGAAACAAGTCTCTCACGACAAGGCACACACTTTCTTTCACCCACACCAAACAACCCACAAGGTGACGTAACTGCTCACACTGGGACTGGTAAAATAGTCACTGACATATTACTGAAGTAAACTCATGAAAATTCAATTAAAGCGGTATTTATTAACAGGAAGTTACACTGCATCATTAAATACAGTAAAGGCGATCCAAATTTTGCGTAGCAATAAACAAGATCAGTTTAACATAACAAAAATACATACCACACTGAAAGGTTAAACGGGGCATCAAACACCTCGCGGCCGAAACGACACCACATGACTGAAAACGAGTTAGAATACTTGATATTAGAAACAATATGTGAAAGCTAAAAGAAACTAATAATCAAACCAAGGCTTACCTAAATAAAGAATAGTAGACACGGGTGCTGCGTCAGCCACGAGTTGATCTGTACAACATTGCTGAACGGCGAGTGGAGGCAGAGTGCTCAGAGACAAGCAGCCACGGCACGGCATAGCCTGCCAGTTGGAGAAGGGGGGGGGGGGTAATTGGAGGCACGAAGACGGCAGAGGCTGCCCGAAGATTCATGAACATACGACGTCAGTAGAGAAGAGAGAGTGGGATAACGAGTTCATTGGCGGGGCTCTTAGGCGCGCAATTCATGTCTATTGGTAGTCTTCACAGAAACAGATAAAATCAGCACCAAATAATATCATCGGATCCATGGGAAAACAATGTGAGGGTTTGCTGACCAGCTCAAATACCAGTTAATAATCAGCAATAGTTGCAAGCAAAATCATATTACATTGCAATCATAAAAAGGTGATCTATAGATTAGTTTCAAAGAAAACATATTAAATTCCAGGTTCAATCGTTGCAGTGATTTATTCAAAACAGAAATAATTTTAAACAAAACATCAACATAAATGGAAACATTGTAAATTACAATACAAAAAGGATAATTACACTAAACATTACATTCACAGAATTACTGTTAATCGGCATGCAAGTGCAATCTATTTTAATATGAACAATATGGAACATTTAGAAGCCCTAGTCAAGAATCCTGAGCAGGGTGTAGCAAAGACAATAACATAAACAAATGTGCTAGCCGTATCCTTATAGGGAACTAACTCTCACAACATGTGCTACCTGTGTCTCATTTCTCAGTAGCAAACCCTAACATGAAATCGTGGGGACACATGCCCCTAAATATAACTACTTAAAACTCTGGGACACTCGCCCCTACACATAATAACAAACACCAGCATAACCTGCCTCAGTAGTATGCACAATCAACTAACCCTAGCTCAGTCTCATAAGCAGGCACATAAAGTGCATAAGAAATATCAAATCTCATTATTTATCTGCCATTATGTACATTCTCTGTCGGTCGAAGTCTAACCTTCAAATTACATGCATACAGAAATTACTTAATAAACAAACAAAACTAAACTATAGAATTTACATGTCTGCCTCTTCTCTTTTAATTAATTGCTGAAAAAGACAGAAATTACCAGAATTTAAACATTAAAAACCCGATCGCGAAAGTTACTTTAATTTACTGGTCAGACTGAAAAACAACAAACAGCACAAAACACGAACGAAGCACTAGGACTAGCACTAGGACTTCAATTCAAGAAAAATTACAATTAACTAAACAGGCGCCGAAAATTAATCAATTACAATTCCTGCAGCATATCAACCCATTCCACATTTACAATGACGATAGACAACAGTAGGCTACCACTTACATTTTACTGGAAGCCACTGAACTCTCATAATAGGAAAACATGAGTATATATACAAAAAGCGAAAATAGTCCGCCAAACATGGTGGAGCAACAGTAACAAATTGAATTACTGAGACAAATATTATATATTGTCTGGTAGTATGTTTTGTAATGTAATATATGCTTTGTACCTTTTCCGCTGGGAGGCGTTTTGATTATGGTGAGGGTAGGCTGCGCGATAGACGAGGAGTGTGGAAGTGTGCCGCGTCAGGCAGACGGATGTTCGACGGGTAACGAGGCAGTTGACCCGAGGTGTTGAGAAGGAAGCCTCGATGTGGAACTTATTATAACACCACACCAGCGGCATAATGAATAGTGAATTTTCAGCTGAGGTTTGATGAATGGCTTGCTCTGCTTTAAGACTGTCGTCTGGGACGTGATAAGGGCAGCTAGCTACAAGACGGCGCGACGAGTAATGAAATAAGTGGTACACCGTCGAAGGATCTCCCGAGGACTGTTAAGGACTAGCGGCAATGCTCGTCCC
>PNEQ01032671.1:0-60374 GCA_003012365.1 Medauroidea extradentata
TTACTTGTGTATCGGTAACAACGCTAACCTAATAAGCGTTATGTGACTTTTACATGTTGGAGGTCTGTTTTCTCGCAAACCATTCGTCGGAGGTGTTCTTACCAAGAGGACCTTTTTTGTACGTCCTTGAAAGGTTATTCATAATCCGTGGTCATAATTTATGTAACGCCATCCGAAGACACTTTTTCCACCATTCCAAAGGGTGGTAACCCCTATTTGACTATGTAGGGTATGCGGTAGATCAACAGGGGTAATGGCATGCCACAGCCACTGAATTGTTTGGCATACCTACAAATTTTCATCCCTTAATATCAAATGGTTCCCGTCAAATTCAATAAAAACCATACTTGCAACCCCAGCTTCACAGGGGTTTCCTGCCCTTAGGAGTGGTTTCCAGGCATTCGTTGCCAGACATTTTCTAACTGTTATTTTGCAAGGAACATCCTGTCACAGTTTGTCGCAGAGCTGATGACTCACCCTGTATATATATATATATGTATGTATGTATATATATATATATATATATATATATATATATATATATATATATATATATATATCATTTAGCTGAATAATTAGATAACTAGAATACGAACATGTATCTATTTCTGCAAGAAACATTGAGAAAAAAATTGTATATTTGCTATGCTTAGTCCTTACGCGCACATGCATTGTGTAATTTTTTATACGAAAAGCTGAGTATTTGTTAAATTGAAACTGATTTCATGCTTATTCTGCTCTCGATTAGTTACTCTAAATCTTGGGGTGATTAAATTGACAAAATATAAATTATTGTTTGCTATCCCACGAAAAGTAAATTACTGATTCGGTCAATTTATTTGTTGTGTTGTCAACCCATCCATCCTAAGCCCACTTTTCTTATCCAGCACGTATACGTTCTTGTAAATGTATGGTTGAGAAGTGTAGGGGTTTCAGCGGGCACAGGCTATGGATGGGATTGTCTCCGAATAACTAAAAAAGAAATCGCAATTTCCAAAAGCCTCGTACCGCGCCGTTTGTCACGTCAATGTGACTGCTATTCAATGTTCCTGTTATTAGAGTATTTTGTAATTCCTCACACACATCCAGATGTGAGCCCCCTACCTGCCGAGGAGCAGCCAGAGCAGGCAGTTTTCCAATCTGTCTTCTCGCGCCACCTTCCAGTTAACTAAACGCTGATATGAGCGACAGCACTTCTAGTCGTATTCATACCGCCTTGTTGCATGTTTTACAAAGCTTTACACCCGGCGCCCGCGCACACATGTGTCATACCTCACTCGATTCGTACATCATCATCCTGCGATACATTGGAGACATATTTGAATATCTAAATGGTAGCGTCGTAGTTGACAATTTTCGGGCACACTGCACCTGAAGCAGATTACAGTATGTTGACAAGTCCACACTTAATTAATTATGAAATACAGTGGAACCTCGTTAATACAAAGTTCTCGTTAAAACAAAGTGATTTTTATTCCCCTTGGAATGGGACAAGAAATGAAATAATTACTTTTAATTTAGTTTATGCAATGTCAAGTTCTCAAGTAAACGTAAGTCATTGTGGTGATCAGACTGTTTGGATTGTGGGGATAAATAGAGTGACAAACATTTTAGAAATTTTTTAAGGTTTTAGTAAACACCTGTTATTACAAACCTCATTATTACAAACAGGCAAAATTTTGGTCCCTTCAGGTTTGTATTAAAGAAGTTTAACTGGAGTTACGACATGTCTAAAGAAGAAGGTAATTTTCATAAGCAGAGCAAATATTTAGAATCTATCTTTACTAAAATGGCCTCAAAAATCGACAGTTATAAAAGTGTGCTTATGAAATAAAATTTTAATTATCCAAGTAATGCAACGTTGTAGGCGCTTAAAAATTTGCACATACAATAAACACTAAGGTATGAAACTTTTGGCAAAGTTTTGTTACGAAATTCTATAAAAACTAATTTGATCACTTATTCTTCATTTATTTTATAGTTTAATTTCATCTTTATTGTCTAGATATTTGCAAGATTCGCGTTATTATTAGCCGAAAGACTATACTTCAGTGATATTTAAACATCCTAATAAAATATGAGAAAAACATTTTCGACAAACCTCGTTTAGTGACAACTTAACAGGAGATCGGCGAATCTATCATGGAATTTTTCATTGCGAGCCAGAAGTAATTTTAGCCGGTGGCTGCGACATCGTTGACCAACGGGAAACGTCGAATATTCTTACAGCCATTTTTTATCCACTCCGCTGGCAGAAAATAATGCGAATTTGTAATGTATCTAGTATAAGCATAGAGCTGTCCGGAATTTGTATATATCACGGTCGTAGAAGAACAGGTCTGGACACTCGCCTATCTACCAATGTATTTTGCTTGACCCCCTTGTTGTTTGGCTGTAGTTCGTCAAGTTACCGAGAATGCTGTAATTTTTGGCGCTGTTTTTCGGGCGGTCGGACTCAAACTCCGTCCACTTTTTTCCAATGTTAAATTTATAAAGTAAATAAAGATTGCTGGAACCTTTCCTTAAATTTGTGAACGAAGGAAGTATTTCATAAATTGATAAAAAAAATACGTTTTGATAAAGTGTTTATCTTAGCGGAAAGGAAGTGGGCGGAGTATAGTCCGACCGCCCTAACATCAGCGCCAATAAAACACAATATTCTCGGTGACTTGGTGAACTACAGCCAAACCACAAGGGGGTCAAATATCCAGGCGAGTGTCCAGACCTGTTCTTCTACGACCGTGGTATATAGTATACTCAGGGAGCATGTGTGGTGATGTGCTCACCTCGGGGAGGGTGGTGGCGTTACCGAGGACGGCTAAGTCTGGTAGAACAGGCGCACACGTGCTGTCCAGAACACTGGAGGAATTATCGGGAATAGAGCGAGCCATCTCCACGATGGCAATATCTATGTTTACTCTCAACATGTAGTTGGTGAAGAAGCCCAGGAAGGAGAGCAGTCCCAGCACCCCTCGCGCTGGCAGCCGCCATCTTTGTGAGTCCACTGCAACACATAATATTTTGTCACACTATACAATCTGCAACCAACTTAGCTGAGAGCTAATTCCTGCACGCAAACAGTAAGGCGAAATTGTGTAACAAAATAAAACACATTTCTTGTAAAGTTGAAAATGTACTTTGCTAAACCAACACTGTCTGAATTTTTCAAGTTTCAAGTTTTATCAACATTCACTGACTAGATTTCCACTTATTAATGTCACTTACCTGTATTTATAGTACACAACAATATTTTGAAGTCATTATATGACGGTTCTGTGATAATACTTCAATAACGTTTGTCCAGCGTATTCGCATATTAAAAAATGTGAAGTAATAACATCAAGAATACATTTAATTGTACTTTGATAACAGAATTTCTTAGTTATCGCCTCATTCTGAAGTAAAGCTTCCTAGTAGTCTGTTTTTTTTTTTTTCATTTCTATATAAGCATTTCTTAGAAAATGTCAGTATACGACAGCAAACACGATTAATATTCTATTTCAAAGTTTACTTTTCAGCGGTTGATTAAAAACGCTTAACTTTAACGAGTAATAACTAAATTGAATATATTCTTAAAAACAGCTTTACGAAAACATATTTTAAAAATATTATATATATTATCTCACAGAGATGGCGTATGTAATGTATCGGCAAGAATATTTCGTATTACTGTACATGTATACATACACACGTATTTATCAGAACGTGCCAAAAGTATTTTCCATGCTTCACGAAGTTCACGAAGTTCACATAGTTTATGTTAAGTATACCATTCTGCAATCAAATTTTTGTTTTTATTGTATTGTATAGTCACCATTATAATGAAAAGTTAAAGAATCACAGATATATTGAAATACGCAATTCAAGAGGCATGTTTATAATACGATCCATCAATGTTAACTTACTTTAAAAACACATTTATCACAACTATCAATTTACAGGTGCCATAAATAAGTGTTGTATGTTGCAGTGTAGGTCAAACAGTAACATTTACATCTTAAATTGTTATACGAGTACGTCTTTTCGTAACATCGTTTCAAAATTAAATAACTTCATGCAATTTGTAATAAGCCTATATCAATTAAGTGAGTTGTATAATTGTGTAAGGTACGTGTACTAAGTTAATGCATATTATATTTATAGTAATTTTAACGTATCAGAAATTAAAAAAAAAAACACGCCTATTAAACAAATATAGCCTATGAGCTTCTGTATGATAGCTGTAAATTCAAAGACACACTTGAGACGTTTTAGACTATATGTTATTAATAACGTTTTTGAAATTGGTCTCACTTTGATGTGTTGTTTTCGTGTTTGGAGCAACAGATACCGAGCTTAAAATTACTGACTAATGTATCCATGCTTCTCAAATACGTGTTATGCAAGCTTTCTTGTTTTGATGTCATACGTACGCATATTCTAAAAGAAAATGCATTTTGGCAATAGCAAAATATTTGGTCATTACGGACCTAACTTTTTTTTGACCGCAAAAACATTTTACGGCCTTAAGGTAAATTTTGCAGTCGCTACTACATATATTTGTTGGGTCTATATTCGTTTGTGGCTGCCAAAAAACCGTTTCTACTGAGTGATACTTCAGACTCATTTCCCCGAAAATCTGAAATCTAATTTTCCGTGGCTAGTTACGCATCACTCAAGAATAGGTTTGTTTTCATACTCCATGAATTAAGAACGAATAATATATTTGAACTGTGCATGAAATTTTTTCTTACGAACTGAGAAAACGGACTTGAAAATATTTCGCTTAGTCACAGCCACAACAATCATTTGACTTAATTGTAAGTGCTTACGTTCTCCGCTGTCAGCTGTATTTGCAGTGGTTGAGGATGTCTCCGCTGACTGATCTCTGGCTTCAGAACCGCTTTCTTCTAGGTTTCGTGTAAAAGGAAATTTAAATTATTATTTAAATTTGTTATGCATTAATGTGTTTATTGTTAACGCTTAATCATTTTGTTAAACGTTCATATAAAATAATAAACATACAATTATCAAAATAAAATATTAGTAAAAACACACACACATTTCATAATTTAGACGCAGCGTGAAATCTACAACTTAGGGCATTTAAATAACATGCCACATTCCAAGCAAAAAAAAAAATAATTGGCAGTTTTTAAAATATCAGTATATGATATTAGCTTTTCATATTATTTAATAAGTAAAATATTTACATTCTCACATCTGTGTGATAAGTAACAAAAATTGCTTGACTAATTTCATATCTAGTTGAAGAATTGTACACTGATATAAACAATGTGTTTACATGAGCAAATATGTATTATATACTGAAAGACAATATTATGTTAATATCTGATTCAAAGGATTAAGTTATGTACTTCACTTATTTAAATGTCTTATAAACAGAAAGTAGCTATGCCATATCTGACTATTTGTTTATTCATATAATTTTTTAAGTTTATACAAAATTAAAAATGAATTATTTTATTACAATTTTTCTCATTTTATTCCTACAAAAAGCAAGATCATTATCAGGAGACTTATACACATAGTTACACTGACCTTAAATAAAATATAATTTTAGCCAACGAGTTTCGTTACATTTGAAAGCAGAATCTCAACTCATTTGCGAACTCGGCCTAAATTATTGTGGTATGGTGTTATTAAATTTGTTCGTTACTCAACTACATAACAGCGAGTTTTTAAGAGGATTAGTGCATGTGATGTATTTTTATCGTGGTATACAACAAGGTGGAGGTTTGTTAAGTTAAAGGGTATATCTCATCAAATTTAAAATACATTCCCGTTAGAAATTTAAAAAATATAAGAAAAATTTAATACTTTATAAAAATTAAAAATAATTGTTACTAAATACTGTTTCACTCCAGGCAACTACTAATTAATACAAATCAGTACAATTTCCTTAAGACATTAAATTATAAATTGATTTTACGTCTCCCTTTGTTAAGTATGGCGTGACATGCATAAACGCTTGTTTTGTAGCAGGCATTCTAAAAATTAGAGCTAACTTTGAAAATCATCATAAATGCCTCATGATTGCAGTTGTAGCTATCACATTTTTGGTCAGGACACACAACTTCAATCATGTAATTAAAGTGGATACTCTACTAGACATCATGCGCAGTTTATCATAGCAAAGTTTCTGATTTTACTTACCAATCCCCTTAAAAACACTTAAGCTATTTTTATCCACAGAATCATGCTTAATTTTCGTGTTATTTCTGTAATTTTCGAAAAGAAAATATAATTTAATATCAGAATTCCCAACATATGGTTATTCTTTATTTTTCAGAAGGAATTACTTCTCGAAGCTCGTCTGTTCAATTTCCTTACATTCGGTGTAACTTGTATTACGGAATTAACTGAAATACTGTTTGGTTCAGTTACGCCACATTTCTACAACATTTTTTTAACTTCCTTCCTTTGTATGTATGTCTTTCCAGTTCAAAATTTGAGATATATTTTCCAGGCACTTGCTGACATACGGTTGAGTTGAAATTTTACATACTTATGTAACTTCGGTAACACTGCAATAATATGGTACCATGGAGCGTGTATGATGATGGAGTCGTAAAACGGCTGTAGGAAGCGCTCAAATAAACAAAATAGCCGTTATGTGTTTGGGCACATTGCATTTTTCTTGAATAATACTTAGAACTAGGAGGTGTCTTGGGCCTGAAAGTAGCGCTGGATGGTGGCCATAGAACCACCTCAACTGCACAACACTACCCCTTCGTGTTTATGGTGGTTGGATTTGTCTTGACAAATACTGTAGACAGAGGTGGTGTGCAGTGTATGATGTCGAAGCCGGAAAGGTGGCCATAGGAACTCCTCAACTAAACAAAATAGCCTCAATGTGTTTGAACTGATTGGATTTGTCTTGACTACTACTTATACTATAAACCTAGGTGCTTACTAGAGTCTGATGATGTAGCTGAAGGCAGCTTTGGGAATTCCTTGTCGGCAGTAATTACCACCGTCATGTTTACGCTCATTTTATTTTTTACGAGCATGCTAACCCTAGTTGCTGACCGTGGTCTGATGATGGAGCAAGAAGGTTGGCATAGGAACTTACATACGACCGCGAGAAATCAACTACCCAAGCTTAAGTTGGGGGACGTGTCACAAAATTAAATGGTAAGAACTAACTAACCTATTCATGCCACTAACGTATCAACCTCTGGGAACCCGGCTGCCCTAGTGGTATATATTCTTACTCATCTAACCTGGTGCTCTGGAAAAGTGGACTGTATTGTCTCTTAGTACTCTCGGGAAAAAATTATTGACCAAAGAACGAAGACAAAATACATGTAACGCTAAAAAGTACAACATAAAATACACTAAAAAACTCTAAAAATAACTGGCCCTTATCATCAAACAGTTGAACTATAATGTAAAAAATATATTTATGTACATAATAGACTTACACAAAATCAGTAAATTTAATATTCTTAGTATTTTCTTAAAACTTTGATGTAAGAATTGAAAGCCTCTATCAAATAAGAAAATATTAACATTTATAAAAGCGATATGACTCTATATAAGTTTTATTAATCATGTAATATCTGCGCTTTTAATCAGTAACCACGGATGGAGTAATTTATTTTTTTACTATTTAGTTAATTTCGTGTTTATAGAACAATTTTGTTAGTAAATTTATTTTTTAATGTTTATTTTACATAAAAACTATTTATATAATGGAACATGAACAAATCAACAGCTCCATTTTAATTCCATTGCAAAAATATTCAAAGCATGTTCGTCAGGAATACCTTCATTTTGTTGTCTGGGCAGCATCAATACAGCCCTCAAGCGCTTATTCCCCAATCTGAAACACAAAACATAATGGAGATGTTCAGAAACTTTAAAAATTGGGCAGAATTTGATTTTTACGTCTATTTGTGGATAAAATGAGAGGAAAATCTCAATCTTCGAACAGTCGAGGAGTAAGAAATATAATGATTAAAGCTACAATTAGTTCTAAGTATTAATTAAAGAGAAATATTTCTAACGAAAGTATAGAAAAAAAACATTCTTTGTTGAAGAATTTATTTTCATTGATCAGATTTTCCTTCCATAAATTTTCATATTATGTATGATATATATTACTTTACACTTGCGAGTGTGTGTAATAGAGACGACAATATGGAAACATGTTATACGATTATATTTTACTTGCACAATGTGGCAACAAAGCACTGTAGTTAGCACCCTCTTGCCCTTCATAAACATTTAACTTGACCGGTTTTTGTTTTACAGCAGCGCGGTACACGACGATTGCCCCCAGCGACGAAGTCCTGCCATGCGTTTATAATAGAGCAATGGAATATCACCGACGGCTGGCAACACGAACTTGTGCTGCCACAATTTACCTAGGGAAATAACTCAGTAACTGTAAATGTTCTTTGAAGAAACATGAACCTAAAATGAAATAATTACAGTCTGTTTATGCAGGAATTCATTTAAAAAATAATAATAGTCAAAGATAAAGCTGAGGTTAAATTTTTCACCGAAATATGAAGTTAAGACATATATTAGTTAATTTTCCACAAATTTACGCAACAGATTTGATTAATTGACATAAATTCCGGTATTTTAATTGAATTTTTCTTGAATTAAATTAATTTTTAACATAGTTCTAACCTGAAAAATAGTTGCACGAGTACGTAAAGTGTGGTACAAAAATTTGCCACATACTTTTTCGTCTTTAATTTAACACATCCAGCATCCGCGCTGTATGATTATTCTTCGGTTGTTTCTAGACATATTGCAGACGGCGTGTAAGACGAGAAATCAGTGAATGGTAATACGAAAAGAGTTCAGTTGATTTAAACTTTGTTTTAGTTTAAAAACATAATTTTTATTTTATATACTATTACTGATTTAATACGTCTAGTTAAATCTTGCTACTTGTTATAAAATAACACGAAAATACACAAGAACGTGTTAATACATAAATAATTATAACTGACAGGAATACATCAAACCTAACAATAGTTTTTAAAATTAAATACAAAATCAAAAAAATTCTTTATACGCTATGCCATGAATGATTTTCTTACCGAACATTGTAGTCTATAATACACTATATTTATTCATTGCGTAATGTATTATATGATACAATATACAATACTGACACTGCAATTATTTTTTTAACTCATAAAATTATGTTACTGATACTGAGGGGCAGATTTTAGCATACGAATGTTAAAAATTTTTTTTAAAAAAATATGAGTCCTGAAGGTCCACGATTTTTCAAAGGACGTAAATAATAATTCCTATAATTTCAGATGTGAAATATTTATATTGACAGTTACAATATAAAAGGCAAGCACACCATTTAAAATTTACTTCATTGTATTTGTTTTAGAAGAAATGTAATTTAAGTATAATTTTTGTGCATAATGTGTTTTATAGTGTCCTATAAAAATGTCCGGAATACAAATTGTGCGTCATGAAATTGAACGGTCTATTATTAATGTTATGTATCAAAATTATAAGGCATATATCAAACCCGATAAAAAGCAAAACACATTACGTTTCACCCTTTTTAACTTTAAAAACAAAGGTTTCAGAAAAAATGTATGACCTTCAATGTTCACGATGAAAAGATTCTGGGGAAATCTGACGAAAATCAATCAATTATTAATCTTATGTTGGTTATAAAAAATTCACTGAAAAATTTAGGGACGGTTCCCAATTAGTTTTATTAATCATCCAATCTTAAACACAATGATAATCTCAGTCAAAGAAGATTATAAAAAATATTTTATTATTTATTTTAGAAACTTCGTAGTTGTTTACAAGATGAGTTAGAGTATCACTTAAGCAGGGTAGCCTATAGCAAATCGGCACAACTAGTCGTTTACGAACAGAAGTTTGAATACACTGTTTGCTCTGTGTATAAATTCACGTGCTGTAAAGCTCAACATTTTAGAAAAAGTGGAAAATAATTAGTACTTATTTTTACAGAATATATTTTACTGACGCAGTAAATATATCTATTGGAAGCATGCAACGATTGCCTCTCCAGCGGAAAGTAATGAGTGATATTTTAAAATACTCCAGCATTTTCAAATAAGGTTTAGGAACCGTGAAAAGTTTTATGAAATTCTGAAAGAAAAAAATGTTTCGCTTTATACACTCTGTTCTAAATATTTTCAAATAGTTGTCAATGTAAACTATGAATAAAGAAAGAGCAAAATACGTACAGTTTATAAAAATTCCCTGACAACTGTGTGTGGATCAAGTGTGACTGAATTATGAAAAATCGTTCCTGAAATATCTCGCAGGATCAAAAGTGAAGTGAAATGGTCGTCACAGAGAAAATACGAGCATTGTATGAACTAAATACTTAATAATTAATTCGTCTTACTGAGATATATACGTGCATCAAGTTTCTATAAATTAAGAGATGCGTTTATTAGGATATATTGTGAGTTTAAGATATGTTTGTCGTGATTGTAAAAAGATGAACACGGGATGAATAAAATACATGTAAGTTGTCTCACTTTTCTAATAACGTATTTATGTCGAGATTGATAAAATTATGCATAGTAGCTCATACGTTATTTTTTTTTTAATCTTCAAATGGCCGATTTTTTTGAAACTACGAACAAGTAATGAACAAACAGCATGAAAGTAAAGCGAAATTAATAATTACCGTTTGTGTGCCAAGTTTGATGAATATCGGGGAATTATTTCCTCAGATATGTCACGTTACGAAAAAAAAAACATTAAAATGGCCACCATTTATTAATTATAAACACGGCATGAAAAAATATTCATTGACTTCAAGTAGCATTACTAGCGACTAGTTTAAAATAAATTCATAAAAAAATTAAAATGAGTATGTATATATTTTTTTCGACACCTAATTATTTTCAAGGCCACCATTTTGCAAATATGTTCACGGCATTATTAAAATCCTTTAATTTAATGTTAGCCTACCAGGTACTAGTAGGTATACAAAGTTCATGAAATTCTATCCATGGGTTACAACATGTTTTTGAAGGCGAGAGATACAAACACACACACACGCGTCTATTCACAGATCCACCGACAGACAGATAATAACATGAGCCTACTCTTTCCTTCGGAAAGTAGATTAAAAATAATTAATTTTGTGTTGTGGGGATTATGGTGGGCACAACGGTGGTATCTCAAGAGGGGAATTTTGACAGGTTGATGTTTTTTCAAGTTTTAGTGTCATTTTCGTTTTTATATGTCAATAAAATTTCATACAATAATGATTTTATTATAAGTGCATTGTTGATTCTGATGATACTAACTGTACACAGATTTCTCTGTTGGAAACAGAACATCGCCGCTTTCCACACATTTAGCCAGTTAGAAGCTAGCGATGTGCAATTATGTAATGTCATTTGTTTACTACAGAACTCATGTTGGAGTGAACGAATAATAACTGAATACCTGCGCAAGAAAGATATAGTGTTTTTTTTTTCAAGGGCGGTGTGTAGGCGTCGTTATTAGTACAAAGTGGGACAACTTTGACGAAGCATGATTTGTTGGTCGGGTCGAGAATCGGGGAGGGGTAAGAAACTCTTCAGCAGTATCGAGGTGTTCGGTGTCGCTATGCAGCCTCTCCAAAAGTTCAAAGAATACACATACAGGCTAGGAAGGAACTGCTTTCTGCGACATGTAGCCGAATTTCAGAATGAATGAACATGCGTGCAAATGCTTTGATATTAGATATACTCGAACAATTGATATATCTATACATTCCGACTATTTCTCATACTGCATTATGTGTGTTTATCTCACTATCTGTTAGGAAAATATATATTTTTTGTTGCAAAACATTACACCAAAATGACTAAATTAAATATTTGACATCCAATCGCCTTTGAGGTAATATATTAATATAGTAGATTTTATAATATTTTCCTTTATTCTTTAAGTTGTATTAAAATACATGTTTTACTAACGTAAACACATTTGTAAGAAATATAATTGTATGTTTAACTAGAGGAAATATTTACCATATCGAAAATTAATAACTTAAAACTTATACTAAAGACTGTCACAGAATACCCTACGTGTGATTTTGCCAAAATTAAAAAAATTAATAATAACTTTAAAACTTGAATTGGTTTTGGCACATTACGTACTTGTTTATTCGGTGAGCGCATAGGGTATGAGTATATTGCCTTGAGACAATCATCTTTTAGAAAATACATCTATGAATACGAATTTTTAAGGTAACCTTACCGGAATAAATAGTTAAATATGAAAATCATTATTACGGATTCTTTGTAAGACATTTATACATAACTGTTGCTAAATATATTTAAAACAATTAATTAATATCAAAAATATATTAAATTAAAATAGTTACATTTTGGAAAAAGATGTAGTTCTTACCTAGACATATGTTCAGAAATATTAACTGAAATATTATACGAGTTACTGCTGTATAATTAAAAAAATAACATACCGAAAATTACTGTATTATATATAAGCGTGTGGATGAAAGACGTATGAAGCATGTATCAAATAATATTTTTTTGTTCTATGTGGTTTGGCCATCCCTTTAACGGCACAAATTATATAAAATACAATACAAGCTTTAAATTTACACAAATTAGGAAAACATTATTATATGACTCAAGGGCGTAGTCATGATTTCTTTTCAGTGGGAAGGGGGGATATCCACTTCAAAATTTTCACTACACAATAAGGGACACCGAACACACATCATGAATCGGGAGTTCGAGTGTCTTCCTACGGAAAAATTTCAGTTTCGATGTAAAAAATTATAGAATTTAAGCAGTTATTTTTGTATCTTAACTGTGAATATAACACAGTAAATTTTATTTTTGAAAAGTAAATTTTAATTTGGGGGGGGGGGGGGGGATGTATCACTATACACTCCCCTCCTCTGGCGGCGCCATTGACATGACTACACTAGTAGTGCATGTGGGGGAATAAATAAATATTAAATGATATACTCTCGAAAAGGTAAAATAAAATATTTAGTTCATGTTAACAAGTTCTAATTATAAGGATGATATTTAGAAGGTTGAAAAATAAATTATATTAATAAATTATTTTAATCAATATATATTGCAAATAAGACAGGTGAGAAAAAGACATATAAAAATCTGTCTATAGCAAACAAACAGTATTTAAAAATTATTTATCATTATGTATAATTAAAAGAATACACATATATTTTGCAAACATATCGATTGATTTGATTTCCAGAGGTTACCTCATATAGCTGTGCAATGCAAAATGTATGAATAAGTCGCGTTCAAGATGTGGCTTGATACTCCTGGCAGCATTTAGCATTCTTGAAAATGAAGTTCCTCCCAGTTTTTTTATTTGAAGTTAGAGAAATAAATTCAGGGAAGAAAGGAAATTTGAAGGTATATAGGTAAATTCTAGACAGTTTTAAGGACAGATAAAAAAAGCCTGGCAATCTGACACCTTGTAAATTTCCCCGGAACGTCCGCAGGGCTGCAGGCAGAGCACTCACAACCCGCTGGCCTTGGCCACAATGGCACGTGGCCAAGAAAGCGGCGCCTGCGTCAGTTCCAACCGCGCAACAGCCTCACGTACCAGAATTTATGAGCGTCCGGGACTCTGCAGACAGGTAGTACCGAGCCCCCCGCAATCTCTACCTTTCATCATGCACCCCCCTTCACGCAACTACCGTGCCCACACTGTTGCAGCACGCTACCAGTGTACCACATAGTTAGGTTATTATTTATGTTCCTCTGTGTGAACAAGTAACTTTCATATCTTCTTTTAGATTAACTGCGGACAGTTAAAACCACTTTAAACCTTAATGTTGTAATAAATTTTACACACTTTCCACCGGTTCAATGTTACAGTTGTCAGATCTGAATCAAGATTTGTATCTATCCATGAATCATAGTACGTATCGCGATATGAATGAATTTTATTTTCCACATAATATATTTTCTCGAAAAATACAAATGTCTGCTTTTCATTTATTATATATAAAATAAGTTATAATTATTGAATTTAAAAAAAACATATGTAACAGATAGTTAGTAAAATAATGAAATTGTTGTAGAGATCTGTAAATATGATTTTACCTGAAACGGAAAAATGTTGAAAACTGATGAAATCGTCGGTGTATAAAGTTAACACATTTAACACAACATAGTGAACTGCCTTGGAGGCGAAAGTTGTCTCAATCTTACATGTGGTACCTGCAGTGTCTTCTCAAATGGTAGTAACTATATGTAGTAGAGGGAGAAGTCATACGTAAATGAAATGTGGGGGTGTAATGATGGTGGAGGTAATCGACTTGGTTTAATTTGAATGAGGGGGGGGGATGCGTTAAGTTGTGATGGTTGGGTTGGATAGTGTCGATCAAGGTATGACCAAAGGCCATCGCTCTGAAGATGCTTAATTTGGAAACAACTTGTTGATTTAGGCTTTACCAATCCCATGACATCAAACGCTAGTTCATTGTTGACTGCTGATCGAATATTCAGCTGTTTTATACTAGCACACTGCCCTACGGTATTTGGCTCTATCCCCAATACAGAGATCTGTGGTTGTTGCTTTTTGTCTTAATTTTCGGACATATATTCAGACCCAGAAAACAACAATGCTCGATGATTGATAACTCCTGCTTCTACTGTTCCACAAGATGGACTATAAACTACAGTTTCACTAAAATATAGTAATGTGTAATTATACCCGTTGCAGATCTTAAATTTAGAGGACATACGCTGCCTTACCTGGTACCCAGTAACTATAAATTTTGTAACATAAATGAGTGCCCCTCACGAATGAATATCTCTCTTCTACTGACAAATCAACAAATTCAGGATACTTCTTTAGGGCATGGTTTCCTTCAAAACTTGGCACGATCATTTCCTAGCTGTGCTATGCCGATATATGCTGTCATGTTGTTATAATGTGCAGGATTGCTGGTGATGCTTGTAACCAGTGCTCGGGAAAAATGTTACAGGAATTCAGTCAACTATGAAAATGTTAGTAGTTCGTCTACCCTTAGTGATAACAGACACTGGCATTTTGAATCACATCTCAGAGACCAGTAAATTAATTACTAAAAAACAACCTTGTAAATGGAACATTTCGATACGAGTGGCTTTATTTTTACTTTCACCTTATGGTATGTGTAATTTTGCAAAAAAAAAAAAAACTAATTAATCTTAAATATAATCTTTCTGTGGGATATTAACTTTATAAATGGTATTTTTAAGATGAATCATGGTAAGAGTGCAGGAAAATTAAGGTAAATTGGCACATTTGTTGGTGGAAACACTCGTACCACGTATATAGACAAGAGTATTTAAAACAAATTATATTTACAGTGCAGTTTTTGTGTGCGAGTGCTCAATCCAAACGCAAACAGTGCTGCCGAAAAAAAAGATAAGACAATCTTTCGTAGCATTTTGCGATAATGTGTAAAATAATCATTTGCTGACTTCGAGTGAAATTTGGCGGCATTTTAGAGGGGAAAACGTTAACATCATATGTTCTTAAAAGATAAACTTCAAATTTTGAGAGAAAATATAAAGTCTTGCGTCTCAATAAACACAACTGCACAACTAGCCTCAGAAAAATTTTGGCCGCGTCTCGACCGTAGAAATTCAGTGCCAAGCTGATCGATACCTATTTAATGATATCCACGGAGTCTGGTACTGTACATCTGCTTGTAGAAAGTTACCTAAACTGATTTTTAGTTTTATGTGTTTACTCATTTTTTTCCTACATTCATTATTATTTCACAAACATACTATGTCAAGCACGCGATCCGCTTCAGTATACATGCCAAATGTGTTTTTAAAATTTCTAATGTTATGCGAAATTCGCGCATGATATACAAAATGACACCCAACAAATTATTCGAACACGCACAACTTCATGCGATGTAAACACATATTCATCTTAAAAGAGGGATTACATCTCTATTGCTGTGGTAACCATGCAGACAAATGACAGATTTTGAGATATGTTATTCTAAAAGTGTACAAAAGGCAAAGGTTAGGATATGTATAATGGTACAAGAGCTATTTTTGCCGGCAGAACAGAACCTTTCTCCAAGCTTTCGTTTTGAGTACTGCTGTTGTAGCATTAGAGTCCGTTCTTGACTTCCAAGTACACATTGCTTCCATTGCAGTTGTGACAACTACACGTTTCAGTGGAATTTTTTTGTATAGCTTTCAGTTATTACTTTTCATGTTTCAAAATCCTTGTACTATTGCAACGACATTTTTTGACTTATTTATTTTAAGTTTAAATGCTGTATACTAATAATGAAACTAAAGAAAACACCGTATTTTTTATGAATTTATCACGAAGTGGTAGTACATAGGATTTTTGCATAAATATATTTACATATCTTTGTTATTATCTTGGACTGTTTAAGTATGAATACTGTATAGATTATGCATTGCTATGCAATTGAAAGTGGATGTATCATAAGTCTGTTTGATTTTAGAGTGGAAGTGTAGTGCATGTGTAGAGAATATGGCAAACAAACATTGCAAATGTTTTTTGTGAATATTGTTTAGAGGAAGAGGATGATCAATTATATTGTTCAACTATACATTATTAAAATGTCATCATATAGAATGTTGCAAAATTCTATGTCAATATTCTGGGTTAGCAATCATCATACGTAGACGAACTAAAAATTTTGTGTGGACATAGGTTCCCAAAAGGAACCTTTTCTGCGCTACAGTTGGCAGTACATGACGTATGGTTGAAAGCGCGCGGGTAGGATCATGTTGCTGTGGGGCATCATTACAGCAGTACATAACATGTTACTATGCCACACACTACGCCACTAACACACAGACAGTAGGAACAACTGTGACAATTATTAGGAACTTGTGAAACGATCGTTGGCACTTACGGCTTTTAAGAATATGTTTAAAACACCACACATCAGCACGAACACAAGACTCAGCCTGCCGTATCTTCGACTACCGGACGCGTTGATGAATCCCTGGATAATTAATGATTACGTTGCACCCCGCCACAATAAGATTACGAAGAGTTTCCACGTCATCTACATGAGTTGCATACACAAGTGCCTTTAAATACCCCCACAAAAAAGTCTAGTGGATTTAAATCGGGACTCCTGGGTGGACACGGAATAGGGCCACCTTTACCTATTCAACACTCACCCTACATGACATCTAGGCACCGTCGTGCACGGACAGAGAAGTGCACAGGTGCTCTATTATGCATGAAGTGCATGTTCTGTCGTATAAGTAATGGGACATCTTCCAACATAAATGACATGTCGTTTGTTAAGAATACTTCATATGTCTCACCAATGCGTCTTCGTGGCAGAAAATGTCCTATTAAACCGCGATGTCAGCCCAAATGTTGAGAAAATACTGTTGTTGGTGGTATGTTTGCACCAAATTTTGATGATTTTCCTGGGCCCAGATGTGTTTCTTATGATAATAAATTATCTGATCCAGTTTAAATGCTTCTTCGTCAGTGATTAATACCGTTCCACAGAAGGCAGGGGTCAAGCATTGTCTGCCAAACCAAAGGCAAAACGTATCAAGAACAGGAAAATCCGCAGGTGTCAGGGCCTTAACACGCTGTACGTGGTATGGAATAAACATGTTTTCATGAAGCACATTCTTAGCCAGCGTATGATCCGTATTGAATGAAGTAACTACGTTTAGTGTGCTGACATTAAGGTTCTAGTCCACTTCATGCAGGAGTGGATCTTCCAAAGTCGGCGTCCTTGTCCCTCTCGGCCGTTCTCTGTCACGATTGACTGGTTTGAAGGTTCTGTGTTCTCTTATACGACGAAGGATTGCTTCAAACACACGTCTATCTGAGCACCGTCATTGTGGGAAGCGTGCACGATACGTGGCCTTACTTGTATAAAAATCCAATTCAAAATATTTTTGTACTAAAAATTTTTTTCTAAATATTTCCATAAAATTTTTAAATTTCAGAAAATTTTTAAAAATACAAAACAATGTTTCAGTGCGTTTTCATATACTTCAAGCCCTATCCCGTGACATGTACTTTCACTGTGAATTATTTCGATTCATTATGTTGATTGGTTGTCGGGGAGTGTATGAACTAACAACATGCAAATTTTGACTTTGAAATGGCACTATGGGAAAACTGGCAGAGGTAAAATGTTTTTGTAACATTACAATGTACACCCAAATAACGTCTATAATACTAACACTGTGTTATTCAAATATAATGTTATGAGTTTTCCCACTTGAACTTCCTTAAGGCACGCCAGATAAGTCTTATTTTTCTGCTCAAACACAATGTATACTTACATTTATAACAGGAAATCTTTTGCACCAGGGAGCTCCTTTTATATCGTAACATAGTTTTTTCTTCTTTTAGTTATAAGTAATTTAAGTAAGTTATTAGACACTGTTAACCTAATAAATAACCATATCAATACTTCAAGTTATCTCTTTTTATCTTGTAACACAATCTTCACTTACTTGTTATTAGGATTAATTCCTAAAAACAATAGCGGTAGAAGTTTTAAAGGGTCTCACTGGCACCTCTAATTATAAATTCTGTTTTTTAAATATAGTAAATTAGTGGTCTTGTAATTTATCCAGATAAGGGTATTTTAAGTCATACACTGGGGTAGAGGGCGGCTTATATCCCTGAGAGAAGGGGAAGTGTCGCCCCCGCACCATTGTCGTGGCACTGCGGGCCACAACATATGACGTCACGACGTCCTCTTCCTTCCCTCCGAGGGCTGGGGCCTGGGAACACAGGACCTCCCCTACGACCAAACAGCCAATCAGGGTTGTGCCCAGTAAGTTATTAAGTTATAGTAATATGGGCAATTAGAGATAAGTCAGGGTAATTACATATGTAATATTAAATGTAATCATGGTATAATTTGTAAATTTAATTTGTTACCTAAGAAAATAATTAAAATAAACGGTGACGCGGTCGGCAGCCGAAAGGTCGTTAACCGTGGGGCGTGGTCTAGCGATTGGAAGCTGCTGGGCTGATTGGTCATGATTTTTTTTTAGCGCGGTATAGCCGCGAGAGCAGGAATTTTGGAAGTTTTGGTGGAGACTCCGGCGCGAGCCCCAGAAGAGGGCAGAGGTGCTGTCGCGGGCCGGTGTTACCTACGAGTGGTTTCTATCGTGTCAGAATGTTTGTTAATAAAACCTAACAAGAGATTCTGAGCTGTTATCACGCATAGGCCACGCCTCGTATGTACGAATCGCGTCTACAGGCAGCGTACAAAAATGTATCCGCCCGAGTCTTGAGCAAATTACTTTCCACTCCCGGAAGCCAGTAGCATATGGCGGCCCAGCCGAGGGGCTCGAATAACACACGACCCTGAACACTTATGCTCTCGGCGGTAAAAATCGCGAGAGACTTTTATATGTAGAAGCGACATAATTCGCGGCACAATATAACATCGCGGCGCGAAGGGTCGTAGCAGCGGAAAGGTGCCGAAGAAGCAGAGGTCCGGAACAGCTCGTTCCAGAGAAGGCAAGGCATGGTCCTTAACATGTTACTGGCCCAGAATATAGCGACGTCGGCCCTGCATCATCCTGTTGGAGTTCCGAGGCGTCCTGTGTGCAGTCTTGACAGCAGCGTGGGGATACGCGCGGTCTCGTCCCGAAGCTGAGGTGAGATACGGCCAGAAGATGAGACGACTTCAGTTATTTTGTAGCCGGATCAGAGAACGTCGGCGGAGACATCAGCATCGTGGCAGAGCTTCGTTGTACTGAGTAGTGTAGTATTGTGTTGTAGATATTTGTTGTAGTTACCCTGCATGAGTAGGTATGCATTTTTAGGGCATGCTCACGAGGGCCAGGTTCCGGGACCAGACAAACCTTGGCTCGCCAAGCAATATGGCAAACCCGGAGCAACTGGGCACAGGTAATGAATTGTCTGCGTAGGTATATGGTTACTTTCATAAGTAATTTGAAACGTTTTTTCGATGTCACCAATCAGATTACCACTACTCGTGGGTGGAAAAAAAAATTGTTTTGTAAAACCGACGCCGACACAATATTTGTCGATTCGAAACAAAAAATTCCAATTTTTTCCTTTGCGGATCCATACATTTTGTTAGATGAATTGAAGAGGTCAGCTCAGTTTGCACCAGTTCAGAATTTTCCAGGGAATTCTTTTCCAGAAACAAACCAAAATAAGTTAGATACATAGCAAAGAAATAACCAGATTTAAGAAAAAATACTCCATTGATTTATATGTATCATGCAATTTAAGATGAATTGTGCATTAGATTGTGGATATCAATGTGTCAGTTGTTTAAGAAGAGTGTGAGAGAATAAAGTGATAAATGATTCGATCAAAAATAAAAGTTACGTAATCAAAATGCAATGAAATCGTGTTAAATTACGTTTGAAATACAACATTTTTAAGGTATTGTTCAAATTATTAAAAAATTTTACCCGTAATGAAATTAAAAAGTAATAGAGATAGTACATATTATGAAAAAAATTCAAAATTGTTAATAAAAATTACTTAAGACTCATTACTTATTGATTGAATTGAAGAGGTCAGCTCAGTGCTTACCATTTCAGGGATTTTAAAATCTTTGTGGTACCTGTTGTTAAAATATTCCAGGAAATTCTGTTCCCATCCCCCCTAGTTTTCTCTAATTTAAGGATTTTCCCAGTCAATTGGTAGTTTTTAGAATTTAGTGCCACATTTTAAATGTCAAGAAAAGTGTCAGTTCTAAAACGTTTGACAAATACATCATACCCGAGCACGTTTGACGATACCCCAAGTTTCACCCACCACCACGCGACTGAACGATTAATACCCTAATACTCAAAGTCACATAGTAAAGTTTGTAAGTAATACATACTAAACTCGCAAAAGTACGACAAGATATTTGGCTTTCAGTAAAGTCAAGCGTCTTTCTTTCGTCTGCGCATTGCTCATGTTAAGATAAGTTGTTGGTTGCGGTATGTTGGAAGAGCTGAAAATTCCCAGATTTGCAGGATTAATTTTTTCTGACCACACGTTGACACGACATGCATAGATGTTTCGTGATTTAAGTACTCTGAAAAAATAATTTCAAGATAAAATCTGAAGAAAAATGTTACTCAGAAAAAAAATCATCTTCGTGCCAGAAAGCTGCAATAAATACTAAATGCTGCATAATATTTGAATGCCAGTTGATTACAACTAGAATATTAACTTGTAAACTTTATTTTTAATATTTCATACGTTGCTAAACTCATTAAGCTCTTTAAATACTTTCTTCAAATAAGCCATTCATGTGCTCCAAGTTTTACTAGGAATTATTATTTTTGAAGTAATATTTCATAATAATAAATCCGCAATATTAAATATTTATCTCCATAAACTAAAAATATGGATATGTATTTACACTGAGGAAATTTACAGTATATTTTGTAAAATAAATTGCTGAATTCTTAGGAAGTTTCCATATTGGTATTCTTTCCTACGCCTGCTGATAAAATATACATGTACTTATAAACAGCGGTATGAAAATGTTTTTTTTTGACGATGCTAAATGTCATAAAAACTGCACGTTGTGCCGCTTTATAAAGGTGAGAAAGGATCATGTTCCGATAGCGTTACTTTTGCCGGATTATCGGTTTAATGGTTATGAGTTATGCCTTGGAAAGAACGTACGTTGCACGACGATAATATCGGTGTTTCACATTATGAGGAAACATGTACAACAAGGATTTAGTTATTACCTTGTAGCAAATGACGTTTGAACTGGTACTCGTTTCCACTACTACGAATTAAAGTTTACCTCCGAGGAAAACAGCCAACAAAGTTAAAGACACATATAAAGAATCCCTCAGTTTTCAATTAGTGTGATAAGGGCACGGTAGACAATTAAAGGCGTTCAAGTGTGGAAAAATCATAATTTTATATTTGTATAAAATAGGGTTAGATTCGTAGACACTATTTGAGAATATAGTTTCCTCTTACGAAAAAAAATTAGCTCAGCCAGTTTTTCCATGATGTCAGTTCAAAGTCAGAATTTTCATATTTCTACTTCATGCAAAACTTTAAAACCAATACACATAATGAAATGGAAAAAATCACATCAAAACTACATGCCACAGTGTACAGCTTGAAGCATATAGAAACCCTTTACATGAACATTTTGTATTTTTAAAAAAAGTTTTAAAAGTAATAAAAAATTTGCAAATTTTAGACAGTATTTTTAAGTAGCCAGTGGCATGTAGTTTTGATGTGATTTTTTTCCATTTAATTATGTTTACTGGTTTTCAAGTTTCGCATGAAGTAAAAATATACAAATTTTCACTTTGAACTGAAATTACGGAAAAACTAGCTGAGCTATATATTTTTTTTTCGTGAGAGGAAATTGTACCCTCAAGTAATGTCTACAAAGCTAACCCAATTTTATACAAATATAAAATTACGATTTTTCCACACTGGAACACCCTTAATGTATTGAAACAAGACGGTTCAATAGTCTTTTCTCAACAATTACCGGTTCTCATACTTAATTTTCCCTTTACAGTTTGCTGAGAATGTCAATGATAAGACGCTGTTATGCGGCAGCCGGTTATGCACCAACTGCTAGTTTATAATAAAACACGTTTAAAATGCATCTCCTTTAAAACAGCGTATCTGTACGCGTCTCTAATTTGACTACAACTAGAACCTCAACAGTGGCGTATAGTGGTCGTTGTTCCAAGGCATGTGTTGCTAAGCAGTGACTATACACAACCTTGAGTAGTCTAGGGAAGATTAGACAGGTTGAGGTACGTAGTATCAAGCCTGTAGTATATACCTCGGTCTACACAATACATGTTTATTGGATATAACAGGTAAGCACACTGAGTCCACGTGATCAAAGTGTATAGTCGAAGCTTATGTTGCATGCCTTGGAACATGACAGTAATTTTCGTCGTCAGTCTTTTATTTGTTATTTTTATCTTTGCAACATATATTTTTTTCGTATTTTATAAATAAGTTAAGACTAAATGATTCTGTTATAAAATTGATTTGCCTATCATAGTTTTTGTATATAAGTAAGGCAAAGTTAAATTTGCATGCAATGCTTTTAAGGAAGACACTAAAACCAATTCACATAACAAACTGAAAAAAAAATTACAGTGAATAACAATGTAGGCTACAAGCGCTCCTATATAAGAACCGAAAAGTTAAATAATTTTGTATATTTCAAAATGCTTAGTGTTTAAAAATTTTTATTTAAAATCGTTGTATTTTTATTTCAATAAAAAAGTAAATAATATCGTTTCTTTTCAGTAAAACATGTAGTCGACAACATCGTTATTCACTGTGATTTTTTTTCAGCCTGTTATGTGAGTTGGTTGTTCTTAAAACCGTATATGCAGTGATTTTTACTTTAATGAGCAAGTATGCTAAACCTATTTTAAATAAAAATAATTCGTAAAACCATAATTTACTCAAAACATAAAAAAAAATTACTGGTTCAAATATAACATAAAAACGTAATGATAAAAGATGCTGTCTAATGTGCTCATAATAGACTGTCAGGGATAGATTGAGCATTTATAAAAGCTCTGCTGGATTTATATTTTCCGCCAAGTCGTACCTTTCCGCTGTATGTAAAACACAAACATTGTCATATGTTTGGTTATACATACTTGTACAATATTTATGCCTACATTACACTTCTCCAAAATGTTATCTGCATTATCCGCTCATTAAACACACGTGATTAGTAACAGGTAACGTAAATGATGGATTGTTAAAAATACCTGCGAAGTAACTTCTAAACGATATAGTTTTCTGCATGTCGGCTTATAAATATTTGCAATATGAACTCTCTGTGTGTTTCTCCTGAGTATTTTGTACACGGTTCGTAGACAAAAAGTCTAGTATTTCTCATGTACATTGTCTACATTAAGATTTTCTGGCTTAAATGTTGACTGACACTATATTGTAGCAGCAACCTGAGACTGCAACTGTCTTAAAATGTTTTGCGAATTAAACCTCTACAAGCCTTACATGTGAAGTATACGTAGTCATATCCTCAGTCCAATACTGTCTTGAATACTACAAATATGTAAACAACAATTCCGGTAACTACAAATTTAAAATGAATTTCCATGTACAATAAAGACACAGTATCATCATTCTGAAGAAGAAAACGTAAGCAAGATCTGATAAACAGTAAGTAGTTACAAACTAAATGTCTCGCCGTTTTAAAATGTGACAGTTCATTGAAAATTTCTAAATTTATGTGATTTGACGACTAAACAATTATGCATTCTATACTAATTCTTCTGCGTGAATAATGAACTAAGACCTACATATTTGTAATCACACAACGTATGGTAGGCTTCGTAAACTTAATTTAGTAGTTAGGCACTCTCGCGATATCTCTTTGTTCAAACGATTAACTCTACGGCGATTGCACAAGGGGCGCGCGCTTATCAGCCAATGGAAATTCTCTAACCTATCTGGACACAGTGCTTGATGTTTACATGGAATTTTTAATTGAGTGATCAGTATTAATCTACATAGTTTGATAAAAGTTAATTATTTATTATTTGAAATACAAATATGTCGATATACTATGACTTTAATTCAATATTGTTTGATTTATATAAGAAATACACGGAACTAAATTCGTCAATTTGCTACCAAATATTAAAGGATTAAGATAACAATTTCTGTGTCACTTTTTCATTTACTAAATGACTTGTGCGCCGCACTGGTTCAGCCAATATACAGTGCCTGGTCGCTGGAGGAAGGTGTGAACAGGCGATGCTCCAATCATACAACACAACCTGTGCCCAGCGCAGTTAGAGCGCACCGCTATTCGTTGTTATGCAGGTTGCCTAGATGCCAGGCTCCCGCTTGCACACAGCCGATGATTACCGATGTGGACTTTTGATTATTTCAGTGGCCCACTTTTTGTGTCCATGACTGTACATAAAATACTTTACATTGTTAGTGTTAATTTGCACTCGTACAAGAAAAGTAGACTTATTATTTATATAAGTTACTTCTTATTTCATAAAGTGAAAATATGTGAGACACACTTCTTGAAGTCGATGAGGCTGTTTGACGATTAGGTGTGAAAAAAAATATTTTGGGACTTCGAGTTAAGGCAAAAAAAAAAAAAAAAAGGAAAAATTTTAGGGAAATTAGGAAAATTCTTCATAAATGTGAGAAAATTAGGAAAAATTTTTAAGCATAAATAGGGACATATTGCAGAAATGACGGCCGCCGAAGGCTACCAAGCGCACTCGATTATGCTTGTGTCCTCACCCTCTTCCACCAGCCAATGTACCAGCTCTCCCATTTTTCTACTGCTTATGCGGGATATAAAAATAATGACGTGTTGTAGACAGGAAATCAAAGCATAACGGTTCACGGAAAAATGAAGGTACCAATGGATAGAACACTATGTTTAGGAAAATGCTGAATTCAGGAATATTATTTTAGGGATGTGTTAATATGAACAATTTTGTTTTTTTACTGTCCCTAATAGTAAAGCATTTATTTTATTGCCTGGCACAAAATAAACGGATGCCATTGACTTTGTCGTACACTAAATTTGCTGAGTGTGCTTATGGGTGCAACAAGTACATATTCTCTAGGCCCCAGGCCTCCCTCGGTGGCCATGGCGGTAAGGTATACATTTGACCGGATTCCCTTTCAATTTGACAACAATTTAAAAATAACATCAGAAATTTGTTTATAACTTGTTCCTTGCTGTAACTGTATAATTTTTAAGACTAAGCGTATCTGATTATGAAGCGAAGAGTTTTAAATGAGATCGAGCAATTTCCTGAATACAATTTATCTTCTGCAAATTTCAATTAATTAGCCCAAAATTAATATCAATGCGTAATTACTTATGAAGAATGTTACTGTTACTATTCATCTTCTTCTCAAAAAAATATTTTAGTTTGTAAAAAAATGTATTAATATTTATTACGATATGTTTGCTTTGATGGAGATTGACATAGAAATATATTTAAGTATCTTCAACAAGATATGCACATTTTAAGTAAGTTACAGGTTGTATTCCGCATGTCCAAAGCTAATCGCAGCCATTAATATAAACATTTGTTGTCGTGATGGGGCAGGGAGGTAAACACACCACCATGGCGCGTGCTGCGGTACGTCTACACACTCCTTCTCTACGTATTTCACCCCTTTCCATTTTATTTATGAAATCTGTCTTATGGGGCAACCTGTATTTTACCTTACAGGACGTTTGCTACTTCAAAAAAATACTAGTTTTTCATTACATTATTATGCATAATATTCACTTTTGAGAGTATATTAAACGTAACAACTTAAATTGTACCAGGTCTAGATAATTAGTTCTTTTATAACCTGTAGTCGTAAATTTTAATAAAACGGCAAGGATATTAAGCAAGTCAAAGTACACGGTTCTTTTTTTTTTTGCTATATTTATGACAATGTCTTACACACTCATAATTGAATATTTTTTTCGCCCAGCGCGTCATAATAAGGTTTATCTACTTAATTGAAAAATTAGCTTAAAAAAAATTTTGAGTCAACTTCATTACGAGCGTTCACTCGGCTGTCAAAAAGGCGGTGAACTGTGTACGAAACCGGCTATAAGTGGTTCCAACATCGCTCGTAACTCAGCGGCTACCGAATTGGCGGTAGATTAACTTACACCGCCCACCTTATTATCGTCCGTCATCGCGTTGTCTCTCGCTTTCTCCTCCTTCATACCACGGCAGCATCGACGTATTTTTGAAGGCCCAGTTATTCAGGTTCCTGACGTATTTATCTTTGGAAAGACGACG
This sequence comes from Medauroidea extradentata, assembly GCA_003012365.1. Lineage (NCBI taxonomy): Eukaryota > Metazoa > Arthropoda > Insecta > Phasmatodea > Phasmatidae > Medauroidea > Medauroidea extradentata. The sequence goes on from PNEQ01032671.1 coordinate 26,775, forward strand.
CGCTGAGCAGGTCAATTACTTTCTTCCAGGCACGCGTCTTTTGTATTACATAACAAGTAGCTTTACTTATTGTAAAGTAAAACCCCAAAGGAAATTATACAATGATCACTATTTTATTCTACTTTAAACCAATATTTACACTTTTATTAATTATATATTTTTATTTATTTCTTTTGAGAGCGAGGTTAACTTTCCTAGACCTCCGTCTATCTCTAAACCATGTAACAATTGAATACAACTAAACCATTTAAATATATTAACAAGTCGTCGGCATCATGCGCGGTCAAGTTACCAACTCGTTTTTAAGTGTACTAACATTTCCTTAATAAGCATATATCAATGCTCTTGAATTCATTCAAGTAAAATGTAATTTTTTTTTGTCCAGAAGTTCCGGTCAAAATAATTTCATACTATTCCGCAGTGTTGCATTCACAGTTTAGTTACAGAATGTATTGTTTTGATAAATGGGCAGGACATTTAGTATTTCCCGCCAAGGCCAATTTTGTAATTATTTGTGGTTCATACAAAATAATGGCATTTTCAACGTAGTCTGTATGGCAGTATATTGCAATACACAAATTCAGGCAGCAATTTAGTCTCACAGATTTCCACTTTTTACAGACTATTTCACCCCGAAAGGAACAAATATTAAAGAGAAACACCAAAAAAATTCCCATTATACCCAAAATTAATATTATTTGTAATGGCTGAATATATTTCAAAATTACGATTTGTAATAGACAGTGCCATTTACATTGTGAGTAAAAAATCTCCTTAGTTCAGTTTTTAAGCTGAATCACAAAATGAAGATTTTTTATCTTAAATTTAACCCTGAAAGTAAATAATTAAATTAAATGACTACCCAAGGTGCAAAGTCACGTATAGGTAAAGTTTTTTCTTGTGAATTGGTTACCACCTTCGGAAACGGATAAACATAAAATAAAATTCTTAAAACTGTACAAGGGCAGATAATAATACCAAACATTATTTTGTTGTTTTAACAAAAGCACTCCCTTCATATGTGTTCATACAAACAACTTATGATACATGTTTGTGCTAAGTATTATGGAATTTCAAACATTTACCAGATTTGTTATAAAGTAATATGATAGTTTTTATCCTAATATCTTACATTCCACATCTCTGTCAGGTTCATACAGGATGTTCCGGGGGTAGAAGTCAACAAAGAGGCGGGTGATAGACGGGCCCAAGACATAATAATAAACCAAACTTGTATAGTCCGATTCGCAACCGTCTAAAAGTTATGAATTTTTAAAGAACATTTGGTTTTACTCTACCTTGAACTGAACATTTACTGATGGTGGAAAAAGTAATGGTCCACTTAGAACGAATTTTGTTAACACCAAAGGTGATTATTGTCGTTACATTTGAAAACACATTTCACGTCACTGAAAGTACAGTTTCGTGGTGCAAATTAATCACACAAAAGTTGTGTTTGGTTCGGAAAGAAGCCTCCAGTTTACGTGAGGTAAAACAAAAAAAAATAATGGGTCACGTAAATGATTCCCCTCCATTGGAAAAACTACCCCATAGTAATACCAATTAATTAGTAAAATGCATTATTTTTAATTAATAAATGTCAATGCAGTAAATGTGAACACATAACGTATTGCAGCAGATTCACAAAATGTTAAAATCAGCCATAAGGTTGAAATTAGTATGTGAGTAAATACTTAAACCTAACTTTATTGAAATAAAATAATTTCGCACTGTTTGAAATTATTGAATTGTATTTTCAAGGTAATGTGTTTATTTTTGTGAGGATAAAATGAAATGTTAGTAATAAAAGTGATAAAATTCAGTTTTTCACTAAACAAAACTGAAATTATCGAAATGGAAATTTAAAATAAACTAATTACATCGCCAGACACCCTCACATATTTGCTGCTTCATATTCGCAGCAGCCGCGTTTATTTAGAGGCTAGTCTGCTTGCCTCCGATCATAGCGAACTCAGTGTAATTCCTTAATAGCGTCAGTAGCATCATTTCTGCATGTGGGAATTGTGGCTAATACACGAAGATGGCCTGGAAGCTGGTCCTTTCGTGAACAATTATTTTCCGTTCCATTTCTACTTCATGCTCACATTATTCACCATAATGGTGGTGGGGGTGAATGTGAGGGTGTTACGGCCTCTTAAAAACGAGGTGTTAAGAGTCGATGAGGGCGACATGAAGTGAAGAACAACACAACAAACATGCCCGGGCCCAGATGCGAACCGGAGACCCCTCGCACCACAGACCGACGCTTTACCGACTGCGCTAGGGGGACCAGCACCTCCATTGGCTTACAAGACATCGCTGTCAAGATCTGCTCAGATCGCTTCGTTACGTTCCTTTCGTTTCCTTCGGATCAAGACCTTGCATTGTTTCTCGACTTGAAAAGAAGTGTTTGTTAGGGTATCATATGATCTGCTGCAATATATGTTGATGATATGGCATATGAACAAATATTTTGCTTGCAAAGATGTGGTGTTGTTAATAAAATGCAGAGAATATGTTTGTGAGGCTATTCGGAAATTACACCCAGTTCACAACGATGGGAGGCGAGCGCACTAGCCTCTACATAACCGCGGCCGCTGCGAATATGAAGCAGCAACTATATGAGGGTGTCTGGTGATGTGATTTATTTATCTTATCTTTCCATTTCGAAAATATCAGTTTTGTTTAATGAGATAACTAACTATTAACACTTTAATTTTTATAACATTTCATTTTATCCTCACAAATTAAGCATATTACAATCAAAATTCTATTTAATAATTTCACGTACTGTGTAATAATTTTATTTCAATGCAGTTACATGTAATTATTTACCCACATACTAATTTCAACCTTATTGCTGATATTTACATTGTGCGAATCTGCTGCATTACGTTATATTTTCACGTTTACTGCATCGACGTTTGTTAATTTTAAATATTGCTTTTTACTAGTTAATTGGTAATACTATGGGGTAGTTTTTCCAATGGCGGGTGATCATTTCTGTGACCCATTAATATTTTTTTACCTCGTGCAAACTGGAGGCATCTTTCGAACCAAACACAACTTTTGTGAAAGTGATTTTTTTACACCACGAAGTTGTACTCTCAGTGACGTGAAATGCGTTTTTAAATGGATGACACTAATCACCTTTGGTGTATACAAATTTTGTTCCACATGGACCATTACTTTTTCCACCATCATAATATGTGTAGTTCAAAGTAGATTACAGCCAAATTTTCATATACCCATTAGTTCTACATCGTGAAGATATGTAAAGTAGCACTCCCAGAACCTCATTACACAACACAGGCAATTCTTCTTGGAACATATGCTGTTTACGTCAAAAAGAAAAAAAAAACAATATAAGCTATTTTTCATGCAACTTGAGAACAATTCTTAGTGTACGGGAACAAAGGCATGAAATATTATTAGCCAATGATGTCAAAAAAAAAAAGATTGTTTAGTTAAGCTAACATATAAATAATGTTCATTCGTCTAAATGAAATATAAGTAATTAGAGAGATCTCGTAATGCAAAGTTGCATGAATCACACTCTCTCGAGTGCAATCATTCAACTTTAGATGGAAAATGCTGAAGAAAAGTCTATGCATAGGAAATGACGGTTGCGTCACATTCGGGCGTTCACTGCTAGTGATACATCTTATTTTACAAGGCCAGTAATTCCACCTCGTAGTATTTTTAAAACATCTGCTGTTTGTGTTGGCGTGAAAATAGGTGGATCCAACGTCTATATTCAACAATAATAGAAGATGTTTAGGATGAAATTATTGATATTGCAACGCCCGAAACATTGGTTGCGATAGACCTAATAGACCTAAGAGACAGTGAAATGACGCTTCAAAATGTTTCCTCGTCAAATAAATAAATTGTTTTTTTTTTTTTTTTTTTTTTTTTTTTAAAGAACTGCACCACAGAATGCAGTGTATCTGCAGTATGTAATAAACACTTCTAGTTTCTAGATAAAAATGTTTTGTGTAACTTAGTTTGTTACTCATTAAAATTAGAGTACGTTTTTCAAGAGCTAACACAACAAAAAAAATCGTCTATGCAGAATTTTAAAATTGTGCTTAATTTGCGGCGACCTAAAGTTCTGTGGTGTAAAGTGGTTGGAGTAACAAGAAGTCGGCAAGTTCAGTTTAAACCAGATAGCAATCTCTCACTGTCCTCCCGTGGCATGATTGTTACTATTCTAGGTTTGTCGGTTTTGCACTTGATGATTATACGCCCGTTAGTCTCAGCAATATGTAGCTAAAATACGTCGAAGGTTATGATGGCGTCGTCAGCGGTCTGCCGCCCTAACTTGTGATGCTTTACAATACTTCTAAATATCCGGTCCGAATACCGCAACTCGTAGGCGTCCCGAAGCATAAATTGAAAACGCCCGACGGTATCACCTGGTCTGTCGATCTCTTCATTTAACATCATCTCTGTAAACGTGTCCGGCGCCTGAACTGACTCCCTGGGGCACCCCGGCCCGTCGTTATCTGCGTCTGAACGCCGTCTTCCGCGGCTCGAAAACATCTGTCCCAAAATCTGCCAACAACCTAGCCATGATCTTGTTTGGCGCCAACCTCCCTGTCGCTTGCCCTGTATGCGTTGGTTCAGTTGGACCAATCAGGAGACAGCTTCCGAAAAACGGCACCGCCACTCAAGGACACTTTTAACTTCCTGCAACTGCCGCATTTATTACATAATTTAATTCAGCTGCACTTTGACAAATACCCTACATATATTTTAATTAATTCTTAAAATTTCTCACATTCTAGTTATTGTAACTATTTAACATTTGTATCTTAAACACAATAGGCTGACTTTCCTCCCCTATCGTCCGGTAGCTAGGGGGGTTACATGAGGGTGGGTGGAGAGAGAGAAGGCCCAGACGCTTGCACCTGCTGTTTCCACAAAGACAAATATATACACATTTATGTTTATCCTAAATAAAATTCTGTACATAGAGAATATCGGCATCCTGACACGATGACGAGAAGAATGAATCGTCGCATGAAATGAATCATCGCATGACATGTTTATCGTAATTTATGATAATTGCTTACAATGGATTGCTATTATTCCTATTAATTGGGGTGGTGACCACACGGAAAGTCTAAAAAATTTTTATATCAGCACAAAGATTTTCCCTTTACGAGCATAATTTATCGTAAAAAATGTAACAATTTTTTGAAAGCAGTATATTAAAATTTTTGGCCTGAAAACTCCTGAAATAGCACCATTTGCACGTACAAATCCAAATTTTTCCACATTGCCAATGAGCCGATTATTTTTATTCAACTATTCCAAATGTTTTAAAATGTGACATAGTTGAGAAACACAAAGCAACATGATCCACCTTTGCAATATATTAAACATGCTAACGAAACGTCAACACATAAATCAACGATTCATAAACTGCACAGTTCACTGGTTTTGTGTCATCAGATATGGTGATATAAATGAACCCCTTCTTTTATTTCTGTCAACGTTCTGTGAAATTTGCTGGACGAAAATGTGTTGTTTGCCCCGGAAATATAAAGACACGTTACTGCTTTTGATAATGTGGACCACAACTCAAGCAGCTTCTTTTCAAAAAGCTTATTTTGTGATTCGAGCAGGTCCATTTTTCATATGGTAACCCCAGGTAATTGGGAGGAGAGAAATGCTTACAATATTTAAGTATAAGATACTTTTGCAAGTGTACGGGACGGGTTGTACCTTAACTATCAGACAGGTTTGGAACTGTGAGAAGTGAACGTCTGTTGTACCATAAAAACATCCAAGTATACCAAACTGCAGTAGTGATTTGTTACACTGCTTGATAATTTCAAAAGGACTTAATTGTGAATATGTTTGGCTTCAACACATGAGCGAATATCATTATTATAATATCTATTTGGTCTTATATCTCTTGAGTCCAAATTTTCATGCTAAGCACCAAAAAGGAATTACACAGCCAGATATTAACGCCTTTGTTACCCTTCTTTCATAACGTGTCCTATTCAGTCTTTATGGAGTGCCGTAGATAGAATTACGTTACGACTATTGCATTGTTTCTGAAATGTGGGCAAATCCCTGCTAAATTGCTGGACCTGTTATTGTTTCCTCTTTACCAAGGCAACACACTGAAATTGGAAAGGAAAATATGATGAAAAATTTTTGCTGTAATGTTCGCACCATTGCATTTAAACAAACATTTCTGCTTCTAACTGGCAAGATGATGGACTTCTACAGGACGGATATTGTGGAAAATTTACGGCAACTCTCTAGACTGTAGTTCAATGGAAAAATACTCATATTTGTTTATCATTCTGGAACAAACAGAAAACGAATTGCAATCTACAAACATTTTCGAGAATCGTTGTCAGTTAACTTTTCGTCAAAATTTTTCTATTGCCAGAAAGTAAAAGAGGCCAGATTGGCTTCCGTTCGAGAAAAATTGATCATGAGCTAATTCTCTATGTTGGCTGGCAAAGAATAATTCAGAAAATAACTGGTAATATGATAAAAATTTTTTTTCTGCTACTGTCAGATGCAGATTATTTAGGATTTTCTGTAAATATATTGGTATTAACACTCTCAACTGACTGAAACACTGTTTTGACTGGTCACTGATACTATACTTAACATAATATTTCTGCATAGCTACGTCATTTATTCTAAGCGTATTTAGTGTACTATTGCCTTCTTTACACACAACCCTGCAGCCAATTAGAGTTAGGTCTTAATCTATCGAGGAAAGAAATTCTATATTTGAAGAATGTTCTCCTGGAAAGCAAACATTTCTTCCCGGAACACATTTTGAAGTACTAAGCATTCTTAGTGGTGCGAGATACAATTTCCTTCCTGAGATGCGAGAGTAGTAAACTGATTTAGCATATTTAAAACGAGTTGGTCAGGCAGGGTTTGTACACTGATGAGTTTGGAAAGGTCTAGTGTCAGTCCAAGGGGAAGTGTAAATTCAAATGTCAATAGCTACATTACAATTTTCCATGCAAAATGATTTCGTAAGTTTACCACACATTACACAACTATACAAATTATTAAAATTGTTATTTGCGAAATTCGGTTCGAGAATTAACCGATTGAAGTTCTTGTGGCATATACCAGATCAACCGAGATTTCATGCCAGTTGAGTCGTTGGATACATCGATTGAACCGGTTGAGAGGAAAACAATAATTTACGAATGTGTTGTGTAGACAAGCGAAGGCACCTAATTTTTGAGAACGCGGCGATGTCATGGGCCCTTCCTTCCCCCGTTTCCCCCCGCCCATAATATTCACCATTACGAAATCGGTTCAATGTCCGTAGTGGAGCTGGAACGCGAGTTTGATTTGATCGCAAAAATATCTACGCATTTGTTTTCACCACACGAAGCCGTACGCCCCCCGCCTGCCTTTCGCCACCTCTTTTCAACATTCACACCTACATCTAATTTTCTTGCCTATTTCAACTCTACCTCCTCGTCCTCTCCCAGAATCATGTGTTTCACTTCCTTCTACTCCGGTGGTCTGACTTCGCCGGGAATCGAACCCGGATCGCCTCGGAGGTAGGCGAGTGGTCTGAACTCTCGACCGCCGCGGCCCCAACAGCTTGTTTGGATCTGAATGAGTTGTTCGACCCTGAAACATTTAATTATTTTAGTTTACATGAGGATTTTTATAATTGTTTTTTTTTCGTATCAGATTTAATTTTTATAAAACTTTTTCAACTGAAAACGGACTCTTAACTATGTTTTCCAACATATAGAAACGATAATAACTTTTCATTTAGACATCTTTTTTCCACCATGTTCAAGAGTTCATCCTAAAGTCATGGAATATCATCTTTTTTATTTATTTTACGTGTGTCAGGTTGTTTTACAATGTTATTCACTTGTTCTAGGTCTAAAAAAATTGTTTGTATATGAATTTTTTTCTCTTGTTTCATTCAGACATCTTCCTAGTCTGTCTCACGTAAGACGTCATACATTCCCACCTTATCCAGAACACAGATTAACGTTTTTTTTTTTTTCATCACGTTCAATACTGCAACGTAAACTAAATGACATGACAAAGCTTCAAGACATTTCATATTCTCACTTTCAGTATAATTTCAAGACAAAGTTCTTTACTTTTCATGTTCTCAACTTGTGTGTGACTCTTAAACACTTTTGTTAGGGCTGTTTTTTCTTCCAACTTTGTCACAATTTAAAATGTTCACAAGTAAATTTTTAGGTCACTGTTGCTGATTACAAGGTCATCACAGCCAGAGTCCAAAAATCTGAATTTTATACTACTACTTTCCATGCAAAAACCGATAAACATTGTAAAATAACGCGCAGATATAAAATATGCTGTGTATAAGATGTATTTATGTCCTAATGAGACAATAGTAAGTGATGAAATTAAGTTTCATAATTGGTTTAAAAATAAATTACAATCAATATTGTTTTTCGTTACTATTTAAAATACCATTTCTGTGTAATTGTTTCACTTGGTATTACTTGTAAAAGATTTAAATTAGTGTCTCAAGTAGCTACTTATTGTAAACCGTATTTGTAACGACATTGCGTCATTAATTCGAGACCCTAAAATTAAAACATTTTAAATTATTAAAATAACGTCTTTCATTGTGTACTTGAGAAAGTGTCGGTAGTAACACTTAATAAGGACTAACAAACAAGTCAAGAAATATAGTTAAATGTTTTAAGATATGCTGCACTTAGATCGATATTTCTCTACAAAGTTGTGAAAATGCGGTGACTGGTCTTAGTAAATTTAAAAGGACGCAGCAATAAGGGCGAATAATTGCAACGACGTACAGGCAGTTGGTAATTGATTTTTAAATGTATTAAAAACTTTGTGTTTTACTTTATGACCGATACAATACTTATCGATTTTTGTTACTGGTTTTGGACATCTAGAAATACGTATTAATCAATGGAAACATGCAGTCATATGTTAAAATGATATAGTAATTAAACTTATTTAATCTTTAATTTTGTTAAATGTATATATGTATATACACACACACACACACACACTAACACGGCGCGGGATACGCCAGGGTCGGTTCAGGGGAACCAAAGGATGTGCCCGACGTGAGGTTACCTGAGATTGACGTCTGGTGTGGGTCGACGGCCTGTTGGTCATGTAACCTGGCCCTCCTGCCGCTTGTTGGTGTTGGAAGTCCTCGTGGTGGTTTGCGTGCTAGCCTACCTGGCACGCGCTGCTCCCGACGACTCTGGTTGCTGTGGTTCCTTAGGGTGCGGAGGGGAAGAAAGTCATTGTTGCCGTTGAGGAAAACACTGACGTGAATTGAAACCAGCATGGTGGTTTATTAGCTTGAAACACCCTCGAGCAGTGCCACCATTGACCATACGTAAAATATTCGCTCGGAGCGAATCAGTAAAGCTGTGAACTGTGGCGTCGGCCAACAATGGACTTAAGTGAAAAGTTATGAGGGAGGCTCAAATAGCACTTCCCTGACGCGCGTCGATCCCTGAGGCCATGAAGACACACAAAAAGGTTCCGGTAGACTAAATAAACTATTGAAAAATAAATGATTACGTCACTAAAGATGAGGGACCTCATGGAGACGTGACCGCACTCCGCGCGCACAAACTACTTGCTCGCTGACGGGGCGAAGACTAACTCAATATGGCGTCAGGCGGGGACCCGGAAGCCCGCGTTCCCGCCAGACGTGGTGGATTTGCTCTTACATTCTAAGTTAAACATAAATGAAAAACCAAAAGTCATGAAAAAGTAAAGAAATAATTTTAAATACGTTTCTGCCCATTACATATAAATAAATCTGCCAGTCTTTTGTAGGGCAAACTCTGAAGGCATTGTTAGAATAAAATACGTATTAAATTCAAAAATGAAATACATAATAAGTTTCTGCTTGAATTAAGAGAAGAAATGCATCAAACTTGCTCTTAAGGAGCATATAAATGTTAAGAACACAAAAGTAAATTAACACACTCTTGGCAGGCTTTCCTAAGTGCCCTTGCCGCCATGATTAATTTAGCAACTGAAATAATATGCGAAATGTTCAAAGCGTTTTTCAAAAAGAGTACTGTAAGCAATCACGCAAATCTGCAGTGTATTCTGGTATGCTTTCTGATTAACTAACGTCACTATTTACACAATGCCTGTTGCAGCTTGGCACCTGACGTGCGTCGTGGCGCGTAGCACCCCGACGTCATAAACATGTTCACATGGTCTGGGACAGTTTTTGATTTTGTTGAAAATACTAGCAAATACGTTGCGGGCCCTGCTAACGAATTTGACTAGGCCAAAACTGCTAGTTCTAGACCGTAATGTACCTTCATAGGGGGGGGGGGACGTTGGTGTCGACGTCTCCACTGATGAAGCACAGTGCCTTATGTCCTGCTGTAGCTTGGGGAGGGTGGAGGAGAGAACACGTGGCCGGGACACGGCCGCGGCAGCCCAAAAAGGACGGCGGCAGAACGAGCGTCCACGGCACACGTCAACACACAAGTTGAATGGGAAACTATATTCTTAGGTAGAGGTCACAGACGGTTTGGTCAAAGGCTAGCAACTTTAAATCCGAACCCGAATTTTTCTAACACATTAACATTGCTCTTTTCTGAGTTCCCGATCCTGTATTGCTTATACACGACTGCAATACGAGTATCAGTAATAACAAATTAGAAACCTCGTGCAAGCGATGACTTAGACCTTGGTTCGGAACTCGAAATGATAAAATTTTATTACTTTTAATCTCAAATTATAGCTGCTTATTTAATGACACATTTTCTTATGACGGAGGTGAAATTATTTTTTATACTATACGTACTAGCCAACGAGAAATCTATGTAACATTTTTGAAAGTTATTTCTGTGTTCCACATGTGAAACACCTTTGAGTTTCAAACATGTTACCAATCTGCATTTGCTAACATTAAATATTTTCGATAGTAATACGAAGACGTGTAAGCAAATGATAGCTTGGCGGAGAAATGTTCTACTGTACATCCCGATAGTTTGCTGTTTATTAAAGGCAAATAATATTCACTTACATATTTGGTTAGGAATATAGTTCCTTCTACGAATATTATGATTGTTGCTTGCACTGTACCATGCGACAACTCTAGCAACTTGACATAATGAATCATGCGTACTACTTCTCTGCACTTTCTCGCCATTCAAATATTACTTTCCTGTTCTTATGCATTTGAAAATAAATTTTACTATCAGGATGCTTAAAGCAAGCAACGAAAGAATTCAAACAACATAACTGATTTAAAAAAAAATTTGTCTCGCGTATGTTTATATCTTCAAACAGCATTAAGACCAATACCTGCTTGGCAAGACTCGTGTGAAGCAGAACAGTTTGAGTTTTGCTCTAAGTTTCAGCTGTTTTTTTCTTCAGAGTTGACAGCCTAGTACAGTCTTTAACACGGAATATACGTAGACGTGCACAGAAAATAACATTTACCAGACGTATTACAGGGTAGCGAAAAGGTGCCGTACATTTTAAAAATTCGTAATTGAATTTTAAAGGTTATTAGACACAAAATACTAAAATAATAGGTATGTTTTAAATAGATTTCTTAATATTTTAATAAAATCAATTTGGCATCGGATTATCAAAAGAGCACAATTAACGTATGAAGGGTTCAGGGAAAATTCTACATGGTCGAAAAACTAAATTTTATTGGAGGATAAAATAGGGTTTGAAACACTATAAATCATACAATTTATAAAGTATGCTTGTGAGAAAATAATTTAATTTTTTTTCTTTATTGGGGTGTTATCCCTGAAAATACGTTCTCGTGCAAATAATTATTTAATATAATGACTGTACTCTTTTGATTATTTCTCTGTATTTAGTAACATGCCCGATATATTAGGAACTTGCTTCTTCTTATTATTACTATTATTATCAAATTAAGGAATCACACTTCAAAACAAACATATTCAACTTTGGTAATACATAATATTATTTACGCCAGTGTCCAAAATGGTTTACCTCTGTGAAGTTTGTCGTGAATTATTAGAGCTTGGTTAGTCATTCCTATCCGTTACCTGAAAACTGTGTGCAAAACAGTTTAACAATTGCCCATCCTTAGCCTGAAAGAAGATTGAGAACATCGTCAGTAAATTATATGTTAGGCTGGATATGTTATATTATTAGTCCAAAAATATATAAAATTCATCCTCATTGAAAATAAACATTGTTAAAAAAAAGGTTCATGATTGATTTTTAGATAAAATTATACATTAATATAATAAGATATAATGTAAGCAGTGAAATAAAAACATTTTATGATTATCTTTTACATAATGTGACAACATATTTCACTTACCACATTCCGTCTAAGGCAGAGGGTCCAGATAAACTACCTATAATGTTTATTTAAAATACTGACATTTTCCATAGAAACCATTACAGATATCTTCACATACTCGCTCAGGATGAGGGTTTCCCTAAATCAGTGGAAATATGCCTATGTAAGACCATTTACAAAAATAAAATCTCCTAGCAGTTCCGATAAGTATCCTGCCAGCGATATCTTTAGCTTTAAAATATATCGTGCACAGTCAACTATACAAAAATTTAAACAACTATAATTTACTTTTATCTTATCAATCGGGTTTTCGAGCTTACCACAGCATTACCACAGCCACGATAAATAATTATGATGATACACGAAAAGAAAGGGACAGCAGAAAAATTACAGTTTTTACTCTGCTTAGTTTCCGCAAATCGTTTAATACGGTAAATTATAACTTACTCCTACAAAAATATCTTAACTTTTTCTCGCTGCAGTGCACTGGTTTCAGTCCTACATGTTTGACCGCAAACATTGTGTTAAAGCAAACAATAAAATTTCTAACTAGTGCAGTGTAGGATGTGGTGTTCGTCAAGGATCAGTACTAGGATCTCTACTCTTTTCTGTTTCCATTGACGACTTACTCAGTGTTTTGCAATACGCGAACTATCATTTATATGCTGATGACTTCCATCTGTATCTATGTGATGTACCAAGCGAGCTAAATACTTGCATTTAAAATAATGAATATAGACCTGGATAACGTATATGTAGACAAAAAAAAATTGCAAATAAACGCGCAGAAATAACAGCATACCATAGTAAATTAAAATATACTAAAAAATTAATTAAATCTAACCTAATTAATATTATTATTTTAGATGGTCAAGAAATGTTAGAACGCAGTTAGTTACAAATTTAGGAACGAAATTGTCAAGAAAATCTGCAGAAATGCGGTTGCATCACTGTACTCGCTTAAACGAATGAATAACTATCTTCCCGTTGCCACAAATAAACTTCTTGTACAGTTACTTTTATTTCTTCACATAGATTATTGTGACGTTGTCTACAATGACCTCACTTGTGATTTGGCTGCAAAACTTCAGAGCCTTCTTAATACACGTGTACGGTGTGTACACAATTTGAAATCTTATTGTTATATTAGCTCATATTATAAAATATTAAAATGGCTCAGTGTTATTTTGAATCAAGTATATTAGAATCGTGGTACAGCAATCGCGTGTTGAAATAAAAGTACAGAAGGACCACACAACCACACATGTTATAATAATAGGATGATATAAACACACCACATATTGCAGAACCATGTGCGTTAGAAACATCGTGCAATATAAATTCACAACATAAAACTATTTAGAAACAGACTCATATACGCTAGAACAAGTGTACGACAGAAACACACAACGTAGAGACACGTATACGTTATAAACGCAGTACAACATAAATTAAAAATACAACAGAATCATAGATGCTAGAACAGTCATACAATTGAAACACGTGCTTTAGAATAGGCATATACTAGAAACACACATTTAAGAACTGGCGTACTTAAGAAACACGTTACAGAGTACTAGCATTGCATAGAACATTCTATCTTCTGTTTTTATGTGGAATACGATTCCACCTTATGTGATTCTAACATCAGACAGCACCCCGTGCAGAGCTGCTTGGTTGATCGGACGTGATGGTAGGAACGCGGTGGCAGGCTGTCGGATGTATTGTGCTGGGGTAACAGTAGATTTTAAAAAGCTTACAATTGTAAAACAGTTGTGCTGTATCATGGCATGATGTTGGGTGGAGGAGAGCTGAAGGACGATAAGGAAGACCATATTTGAGAACGACGAAGTGTAGGTGTCTTTCAATCACCCTTTCAGGAGAATTGTTTGAGCAGAGCGAGAGCATTTGTAGGCGATGGGGTATTAACTTTGAGAGCGAGAGATGTAAGTCGAGGTTGTTCCTTGCAGTAGCCGAGTCAGCACTCAGGAGGATATCAGCGGCGCGGTAACAAAGGGAAGAGGATTCTGCATTGGGCATTCTGGCATTCTGGGCTGTGTGGTTCGTGACTTCGATGGAGACGCTTGTCTAGGAGATGTAGAGGTGAAATGATCGTTCGTTTAGCCAGCAGGAGGCCCAAGGATAAGCATTTTATAATCCAGTTAAGCTTATTAATTTTACTGGCGGTTTAATGTGCAATAGTACACATTAGTAAAACTTTGTCATGTATATGACCTTACATCATACTTGTTAACTTAAAAAGGCTTAAATTAAGGTCTGCGTAGATTGTAAAATGTGAAATAAATGTAAAATTAGAAGTCGTTAGGTTATTTAATTATTACTGTCTTCAAGGGTTTGGAAACTTTTTGTAACTTTATTTTCAGTCTTGTTTGTAAAATCAACATGTTTAAATATGTAAACGCAAATATCGGAATTTCCAAGGTAACATTGTTAAATTGTTTGCGTTGTAAAATCTGAATCTTATTTATTTGTAAACCATTCTTTACTAAAATTACTCGTTAAACTAAATTACGGTTGTAGTCATTATTTTACGGTCTGGTTTTTAGAGTACAGTCTTTAAAATATCTGGTGACCATGGCAGAATTTATGCTAAGCCTTGCTTTATGGCATGTGGTATTAATATTCTTAAATTACTTTACCAGCTGTAAGTTTAAGTGTGTATTACTTATCAGAACTTTCCTCTGGAGGCATGGCACCATTGCCAACCATGGGTAGATTAGTTTAGTTTACTCCTACTAACTAGCTAGGTGATAGACACCCACAACGATTAATAATTGCTTGACAACATTGATTGCCCAGAAGGATAGCGAGTAGTTTCAGAATGAGTAATGTAAGTTAATTGAGCTTATTATAAATTTTAGGGTTTGTTTTGGTTACCAATTTTTTTTGCATAAGTTGAAGGCACTTACCATCTGGTTTGTAAAAGCAACAAAGCTCTTTGTTTCTCCTACAAAACAGATTGTTGAAGAAACTGTCCAGAGTATTACCAACAACCAAACTGTTTTACTGTCCCTATTTTAAAAGAAGAATGGTACCTGCAGCTATACTCTTTTTTCAGTGTAGTTGAAATACTGTTACAAGTTTGAGACATAAACTTTATATGTGGGCAATTCCCATGAGTTCTTTTTGGATAGAGGTCTTATAATTAGAAATAAAAGAGTTAAATTAAGTACTGGATTTAATAGCTCACAAAACTACGAAATACACAAAACAGTAATCAACTATGACTCTCACAACACAATTAGTTATGCACACAATTACTACTGTGTCACAGACACATTAATCAACTTTGACACTTAAAGTACAACAAATGTCTACCATCAATTAATTAAACAGAACAAGTCACAATAAAATTCAGTCATACATCCCATCAACAGTCTTTCAAGTAGTGACAGTGTACAAACTTATTAGTCCGCCGTGGTGATGACTTGCCGTTTGCTGCGCAGCACCCCGAGTGCACCGCTGTCTTCACTCTTGAAGTATTCGGTTCGACTACCGTCGCGCACCTCCACTTCGCTTGTCAGCCCGCCGCAGCAGTTCTCTTGGTTCGTCCAACACTGCTCCGAAGGTAGCCGCCTGCCGCCTCACAGTATACTCTGACGTCATCAAGATGTCTTCACCAGTCTATTTCCACAACCATAGCACCTTCCTCTAGCATGACCAATAGCGAACTCTCCCCAATTTGTCGATTCAGCCCTTATATACCAGGCAAAACAGTAGGGGAATTACCGCATTACAGGGGTCTAAAATTAGATATTTCATCATGGTTCGGACGAGATTCGAGTCACGTAGGCCGCTTCGCAGGGCAAAAACGCAGTTGGGACAGGTATCTATGACGTAGTTTCGGCGGGATTCCCACCACGAGACACCCGGGCTTTGAGTCATGGGCCAGCCCTCAAGGTGTTTCGACACAGGCCCCATACAGCCCGCCCTCAGAAACACAGCATGCAACACTGCCCCCTCCTTAAGTCTGTTCGTCCCGAACAGACACAACAGCCTCAGGTCCATCGTAGAGGGCTAATATGTCGATGTGTACAACTTTAGGTCCTCTCCCCCGAGAGCCTCGATGAACAATCCGATACACAACATCGTTGATCTTCTTCACTTTTTTATAAGGGCCTTCCCAATTCTTCTGCAGCTTGGGACAATACCCCTTCTTTCTCTGAGGGTTGTACAACCACACTAGTTGACCCTCTTGAAATGTTTCATCTGGTGCATTCCTATCGTAGCGAGTCTTCATCCTGTCGGTGTTGATCCTAAGGTGTCGCCGAGCAAAGTTGCGAGTGTGAACCAACTTGTGACATAACTCGCTGGCATACACTGGTGAAGCAATCTGATCTTCTTCCGCCGGTCGTCTGAACATCAGGTCGCTCGGGAGACGGAGCTCTCTTCCAAACTGCATCCTTGATGGTGTCACCTTAGTTGCTTTATGAACAGCAGAGCGGTATGCTAGCAGAAACAGTGGTACTTTGGAGTCCCAATCCTTTTGATTATCAGATACAATGACGGATAGGTACTGCTCAAGGGTGCAATTTAGGCGTTCGACCATTCCATCAGACTGTGGATGTAGCTGAGTGGTTCGGGTCTTCTTTATACCCATTATCTTCATCACTTCTTGGAAAAGGGCCGCTTCGAAATTCCGTCCTTGGTCCGAGTGAAGCTCCAATGGCACCCCGAACCTTGAGAACACATGCCACCGTGCTGGCTTCTTGATTCGGTATGGGAAGAACCTCTGGCCATTTGGTGAAGTAGTCCTGCACCACCAGCAAGTACCGATTGTTTCTCTCGGTTATTGGCAAGGGACCCAAGATGTCAACCGCCATTCTCTCGAATGGTGCACCAACATTGTACTTTTGGAGACGACCTCGGCCTTTGACCCTCGGACCTTTCTTTGCGGCACAGTCGTCACACATTCGGCACCATCTGTCGACATCTTCACGGCAATGAAGCCAGTAAAATCTCTCTCGAACCTTGTTGAGTGTCTTATTAATGCCGAAATGACCGCCTGATACAGAGTTATGGAGCTCCTTCAGTACCTCTGGGACCTGGCTCTCCGGGAGGACCAACTGTAGGTGTTCATGTCTGCCATCCGCACTCTCCCAATTCCGGTAGAGGACACCATTCTTCAGAACAAGTGAATTCCACTGTGCCCAATATGCCTTAGTTGTAGCACTCTTTTCAGATAGCTCCTGCCATTCTGGCCAGTGGTCCTGCTCTTTCCAATCCAGAATTGGGCACAAGTCTGGGTCAATTTGTTGTTCTTCTCTTATTTTGCCATCAGTCCAGGAGAACATCCTATCGGCTGTTGATGCCTCAAGCCTTGTTGTTCTAACATAGCGCACCCTTCCATTTTTTTCCTCTTGCCGTTCACAATGGTGACAGTTGGGGTCACAAGGCCTGCGAGATAATACATCTGCATTATTGTGGGAGCGACCAGCACGATGTTGTATATCAAAGTTGTATTCTTGAAGGTGTTGTATCCATCGAGCTATTGGTCCTTCGGGGTTCTTGAAGTTCAGTATCCAGCGTAGAGCAGCATGATCTGTTCGCAAAGTAAAGTGTCTGTCATATAAGTAGTGGTGGAAATGTGATATAGACTTCACCATTGCCAATAGCTACCTGCGAGTGACACAATAATTTCTCTCTGGTTTCTGCAGCACTTTGCTGAAATATTCTAGAGGTTTCTCTACTCCATCTTGAACCTCCGATAGCACAGCACCTATGTCTACATCACTCGCATCTGTGTCCAATACAAACTCGCCTTTACAATCGGGGAAGCCCAAAACTGGAGGGGACATTAAAACTTCTTTTAGTTCTCTGAAAGAGGCTTCTCATTCAGGCGTCCACAGGAATTTTCTTTAAGCTTCAGTAAGCTCATGTAGTGGCTTGGCAACCGTAGCAAATCCATGTACAAATCGCCGATAATAAGTACAGAGTCCAAGAAAGCTCCTCACCTGTGTCCTGTCTGTTGGTTGGGGCCAGTCTTTTATTACCCTGTTTTTTTCTGGGTCAGTCTGGATTCCATCAGCTGATACCACATGCCCTAGGAAACTAACTTACTTTTGGAACAGGTGGCACTTCTTGGGAACCAGCTTCAGATTTGCAGCAGCCACTTTCTGGAACATGGAATCTAATCTGGTAAGGTGTTCTTCAAATGTTTTACCTGTGACCACGATATCATCTAAGTAAATTTGGCAAATATCTAGAGGTAGGATTTTTTCCATTAGTCGTTCGAAGGTAGCAGGGGCATTGCAGAGTCCAAACGGATTGACTTTAAACTGCCATGTTCCTTTCCCTTGCACAGAGAAGGCTGTCTTCTCCCTGTCCTCTTGCGCCATCTCACATTGCCAGTAGCCTCTCTTCATTTCAAGTGTAGAGAACCATTGTGACCCTACAAGCTGTACAGTGTGTCATCAATCCGTGGGAGGGGGTAGCAGTCCTTTTTGGTCACATCATTCAGCCGGTGGTAATCCACGCAAAATCTTGTGGACCCATCTTTCTTCTTAACTAACACAACAGGTGATGACCAAGGGCTGACCGACGGCTCGATCACATCCAAGTCCTTCATTTCTTTCAAAATGCCATCCACAGTCTCTTGTGTAGCCAGAGGTAGTCGTCCTGGGGGTTGCTTGATTGGCCTAGCATCCCCTGTATCAATGTGATGTTGTGCAGCGGATGCTCTGCCAAGGTCAAGTGGCCCACATGAAAAAGTTCTCTTGTTTTTCTTCAGAAGTTCTGCCACTGCCTTTTCTTGTCTCCAGTTCAGGTTTTCTCCAGTTCTAGTCAGTAGTTCCTTGAGTGGTTCTGGCATAGGCCTATTAAGGTCGCCTGATTTCATGGCTTCTTTGTCGGTTGTAGTTATTTGGGAGACTTGTTTGCACACACCTATTATGGCCCCCTCCTCAAGCTGGATTGGCCTGTTTGACAAGTTAACCATTCGAACAGGTAGATTTCCAGAACTCGGCGGAACCAATGTTCTTGCTACCACCATCTCATCAGGTAAACTGGCCTCCTCTTCTCATATGTTCGACCAGAGCTACACGTCGCACAAAATTGCCTCGAAACCGGGCTGGGATCACAATCTCACTGGATGCTGGCAAAACAGTTGTCTCACAACAGACCACTTGACAGCTGATTGGCATGGATAGTTCGCTTCGTGGCATCATTACCAGTTCTCGGTTACCGGCCCTTAGAACTCCCGACCGAGTATCTATACAGCACTCTAACTTGCACAACACATCCAGGCCCAATAAACATTCATCTTCTATGTTGGCTATGTACACTTCGTGCTCAATGCAGAGGTCACCCAACTTCAACTGTACCTTTTTCTTTCCCTTCACTGGTGTGGTCTCGCCTGTCACTGTCGTCAGAAAGCTTTGTCTGTAATTATGGCCCCGTGACTGCTGGGGACAAGGCCCCAAGATGTCCGGTCTGACAACAGTAATGGTTGCTCCAGTGTCTACAACCATATGGCAAGAAACATTATCCAGACTGTCCTCCACTAAGATTGCATTAAAATCTTGTTCCACTGAGCGTACTCGAAGAAATACTGGGGCCTTAACTCCTGCAGCCACCGGCAATCGCCCCTTAAGACCGGTTCTTACATGTTTCCCGAGGGCTGGCCGGATCGGGCAGCCTCGTCCTGCTCTTGGCTTCTGTTCTTCTGTAACCATCGTGGACACTGGGCTCTGAGGTGTCTGGGTTCTCCACATTCCCAACAGCTTGGTCGCCACTGTTGTCGAGGGCGGGGTGTAATCGGAATGAATTTGTTCTTTATTGCATTCATTGTGGTTTCCATTCTCTTTAGGATGTTCTCTAGGCTGTTTTCCCTTTCGTCGCCCACACAGCACGCCGAGTTGATGGTCTTCTTGCAGATTCGACCTCCAGTGCTCTGGCCAAGGCATCCTGCATAGTTCTTGGGGCGGCCAGGCGCACTGCTTGGCGCACTTCTACATCAGCGATGGCATCGACGAAGAAGCCGACTGCTATGATGTCTCGTGCCTGTTCTGGACATCCCTCGAGCGACAAATGGGCGAGTCGCACAATGTCCTGCCACAACTCTTGCAGTGGCTCCCCTGATCTCTGGGTGCGGCTCCTTAGTTGGGCATGGTGAGCATGTCGCAAGTACTTGTCTCCGAAGCGCAGCTCCAGGGCAGTAACTAATGTCGAGTATTCCAGACGTTGTTGTTCTGGAAGCGACTGGAGTATACTGAGGGCAGGTCCTCTCAGCACAGCTACTAGATAGTATGCACGTTGCTGGTCAGACCAACCATTTATGGCCGCCACAATCTCGAACTGGTTTTGGTACTCTCGCCACGGAGTTTGGCCATCGTAAGGAGCAGGCTTCACAGAAATCCCTTTTCCATTGTTCGATGCAGGCACACTAGACACACCAACATGTTGCAGCCCATTTTCTGCCTGGTTGTGAATCACACTAGAGCCTGGTTTAAAGTTCGTTGTCTTCTCTTCGCCGCCTTCAGGTATTGATTCAGCAATGACATGGTCTTCTCCTGTAACAAGATGGCCACCCTCTTGACGCTGATAAATGTCATGCCACTCCTTCCTTAGATCATTTATTTGCTGTTTCACCTTATCGTTTACAGCCTCTATTTCCTGGTACACCATTTCTTTAACATTGTCTATTTTTCTGTCTACCACTTCGTTCACTTTGTCTACCTTTTCACTTACACTGTCTACAAGATTATTAACATTCTCTAATTGCTTATTTACACTATCAATTTTCCTATCTTCACTATCAATTTTCTTATCAACATTTCCATTTACACTATCAATTTTCTTATCAACATTTTCATTTACACTATGAACATTTGCATTTACTGAATTTATTTGGCCACTTAATTGGCCACTCATTCCCTCAATGAGAGCTTTTAGTGCTTCTATTTCAGCTGACATTCTTCTTGTAATCATTCACTTTAAAATTGAAATTTAAACATAAAATGTATAAAGTGATTCAATTTTACTAAACAGCAATTGTGTGCTATGATTTTATTTACAGAATTAATTATGAAATTAATTTACACCTCTATCCCACTTCTGACACCAGTGTTACAAGTTTGAGACATAAACTTTATATGTGGGCAATTACCATGAGTTCTTTTGGGATAGAGGTCTTATAATTAGAAATAAAAGAGTTAAATTAAGTACTGGATTTAATAGCTCACAAAGCTACGAAATACACAAAACAGTAATCAACTATGACTCTCACAACACAATTAGTTATGCAGACAATTACTACTGTGTCACAGACACATTAATAAACTTTGACAATTAAAGTACAACAAATGTCTACCATCAATTAACTAAACAGAACAAATCACAATAAAATTCAGTCATATATCCCATCAACAGTCTTTCAAGTAGTGACAGTGTACAACCTTAATAGTCCGCCGTGGTGATGACTTGCCGTGTGCTGCGCAGCACCCCGAGTGCACCGCTGTCTTCACTCTTGAAGTCTTTGGTTCGACTACCGTCGCGCACCTCCTCTTCGCTTGTCAGCCCGCCGCAGTAGTCATCTTGGTTCGTCCAAAACTGCTCCGAAGGTAGCCGCCTGCCGCCTCACAGTAGACTCTGACATCACCAAGATGTCTTCACCAGTCTATCTCCACAACCATAGCACCTTCCTCTAGCACGACCAATAGCGAACTCTCCCCAATTTGTCGATTCAGCCCTTATATAACAGGCAAAACAGTAGGGGAATTACCACATTACAGGTGTCTAAAATTAGATATTTCATCATGGTTCGGACGAGATTCGAGTCACGTAGGCCGCTTCGCAGGGCAAAAACGCAGTTGGGACAGGTATCTATGATGTAGTTTCGGCGGGATTCTCACTATGAGACACTCGGGCTTTGAGTCATGGGCGAGCCCTCAAGGTGTTTCGACACAGGCCCCATCCAGCCCGCCTTCAGAAACACAGCATGCAACAATACAATATTTGTTTGAAAGAAAGTTATGTAACAGTAACAGTTTTCGTTTTCACTAATAGGGCTACTTATTCTGGAGGAGAGTATTTTGTTCTTTAAACTATGGCCGAGACTGTCAAAATCAGAGGCCTCTTGGATTGCATCCTAACATCAAATTTGGTGATAGACATATTGTAGCGACTGTAAATTTCGGGCTTTTATTTTATTTTATTATTTTTTTGTTTTTTCTTCTCATCCATACTCGAAATAGGTGGCAAAGTTATTTTGGTTTGTAATTTAAAGAGTATTCAGTTTTTGGGAAGTCACTTCTTTACGTTTAGGATTGTGACAGTCTAGAGTGTTCTCTGACAGTCTCTCAGGTTGAGTTTATTTAGTTCACTGTTCTTGGAAGCCTGCAGAGTTGGTTGCCACTGCAGTGCTTGTAGATTCCTTTCCGGGCAGTGTCCCGGTAGTGTGTGCAGGCCGATGGCCCTGCGTTAGGTTGTAGGCAGATGGGGGTGTGGTGATAGATGTTATCGGTGTCGCCCGGCGGTCGTGCGCTGTAGGTCCTTCTGGCACTTTCGGCGTGCGGCGGCCTTCCGGGGGCACTGGACACCTCTGTAAACACTTCCTCGCTCCCCGGTCTCACATTAACAGCTGTAGTAGGGCAGGCGCGCGGGCGAGTTGTGTAGTACAGCACATTTCTGTCGTTCCACTCGCAGACAGTCACCCCCACCCGCCGCGTCAAACGTCGCTGATGAGTGAATGCCCTGTGTGGGACAGAGAGAGTAGATGTTGCGCTGGTCTAGAATACCCGGTACTGACCATTCCAAGAAGGTAAATCATCGAAGTTTCTGTACAGGGTAACCGATGGTTATAAATACCTGCCGGCCATGTTTTGGCGTGCTTTTGGCATGGTTTTTGCTAGAGTATCTTTTGGCAAGACTTTTGTGGAGCTTTTTCGGAGCTTAGACGAGCATGGCGATGCCCTAATGGGCGAGGCGTAATCCTAAGTGCTCGGGCTGCCAGATTGTAGGTTTCGGCTTAGTTTTTATTATTACTATTAATTTTAGTTTACATCGAGTAGTCCTTTAATATTAAACTTTACCATGAGATAAGAAGACTTCAAGTAGCACTGAGATGGATGAGACTTCGCTGGACAGGAACATCAAAACCATAAGTATTCTTTATGTTTGTTATTCTTTTTACTATAATTTATTTTTAATTCCCCTAGTTTTCGTGTTCGGTTTTTGTTTTAATAGTCGTGGATACATTTATGAGTGTATTTGTTGTTGGCCAGTACAATCGCAGTTTTCTTGATGATTCGGAATAATATAATGACCTTGAGTTTGATTGTAATGACAGAAACCACTTTACTCTGCTGTATCTTTTCTAAATGTAATACATGTTCACAATTCATCTCAATTGATAACATCTATTTGTAAATTCATGCTTAAAAATATTTTCCAAACTGTACACATTTATTTTCATTACTGTAATATTTATTTTTGTAACATTTTATTCAAATCTTTTTAATAAACACCCATTATTTGAACTTATTCTTTTATTTCAATTGTACGACCTGTAGTCCCCTTAACTTTAATTGATAGTCCCTTATTACAGAACATGTATCTTCATAAAATTACTTTATTAATAGTTAATCGTATGTTACAAGGTTGACATGCACGCTACAAGATAAGAGACACGACCCGTATGGGACGTCATAGTCTGTGTTCGAGCCACAGTACCCTCGCATAGAAAGTTTTCCAAGCAGTATTATAACTTTGTTTCAGTTAGTTTGTTGTGCTCTACCAAACATTAGTTATTTATGTTTTTACTTTACTTAAGGAGCTACGTACCGGTATTTATTCCCCACCCCCTCAGTTCTTTTCAGTAATTACAGAGTATATTTTGTGTTCATGGTTCAGTCAATTACTTGTGATGTTTATTTGCTTTCCACCTCATAGTCTTGAAGAGCTGGAATTAAGTTATACACATATCCCCCTATTTACATCAATTGTCAACACTTTGGTTACAGACAATGCTTAACTTAACTTTCAATTCAACGACACTCACTCCATATTATAAATAATTACTTTAATTATTTTACTATGACCCAACTTCCTGATACATTTATGGTGGGAGCCACCGGATAAGTTATTCGGCGGCGACCCATCTTCTCTCGTAACAATATTAATTAAGGTACTGAGTTGACGTCGGTTAAGATAAAGAAAATACTTATGTATAATCTAACTATCTGTTTATAATAGTGCATTAAAATAAATGAAATCATTTATATTTAATCCTACATCTTGTCGTTGATGGCTCTGGTCTATTTTAGTACCCACAATGAGTTTCAGCTAGCAAAGTATGATTACTTCCAAGGAACGAGAACATTGAGTCTCCTGTCAGAATAACTCATGCATACATGTAAGCCATAAATATTATGGTATCGTCTAGAGAGTATTCTAGAATATCCTACACTTTGCATGATAAAAGTGGGTTGTATTGCTAGAAAAGTGATTGTTCGCATAGCATGTTTACGTTGATTATAAACATTTTCACTTTATTGTATTCTTCAATATACAAACTTTCATAAAACTATTTTTAACCCCCTGTCCGTGCTATTGCCGCTCGGGTACCCACGATTATCATAAGTTAGGCCTTGCATCGCTCATAGGATAGCGTAGGCGAGCAGTTCTTCCCATTTTATCGGAAAGTTCTGCACACATTGGACATTGGTCCTAGTGAAGACGGAAACTCACTAATGGCAGCAATTACCTTTAAGAGGGCGTGGTATATAATTCAACGCTAAAATCATTAATTCATAACTGTAGGTTTCTGGAAGCCAATTAGCTGAAATTAAACAATAGCAATCCTAGACAATAGTTTTAGCCGTCGTTTAAACAAAATTGTTTCCAGTGTTACGAACTTCTGAAGCACAATCTCTGACGCCGGAATCTGGTGCATTTAAATGCGGCGCAAGAGATCACGCGTAACGAATTAGTAATTATGGATAAATATTTACGCATGAAGTTCGTAAGTACCATGATCTAGAATTGTCATTGGGTATTTTATATGTATTGGCATCGAAAAAAAGAGTAGAATACAATTAATGATTTCACCCTATTTGTATCTACCACGTACTCTTAATGCTTTACACATCCGCGAGTGGTTCCATCTATTTTCACCTATTCTTGTATACAACCGACCATATGACTGCTGTCTTGTCACAATGGGGTTTCAGTGTTGGGATATAAACATGTTCCGCTATGTTACATTACTTTACGTTACGTTTTAAGTAGAGCTGAGTGGTGTTTTAATGTGAGAAACGTATCTTAAGTTGCATCAAATTAAGATGATGTGCACGGTTAGCAAAGCTTATGCATGGCGGTAACTTTTGTTACGTTTTATTTTTGTTGAGTGATGTATTAAAGTGGTTAGTATTGTGAGTATGGTATGCATTAATTGGAAGTTTTATGTGAGTTGGATAGTTCTACGTGATGTTGTATCTGTTTGATAAGTTTTACTGCTTGGTTTAAGTGAATTTTATTGAAGTGCTGCATCAGCCGACGTAGACATAAAACGTATTAAAGTAAGTAGAAAAATTTTACGTGCCGTAAACTACATTATTGTGTAATTATTGCACGTAGCAGTGTTGTTTGACATTACGACCGTAAATTTTGTTGTATAGGATTTAAATAATGTTGTTACGCAGCGTTTATATTCGAGATAGCTGAAATACAGGAATTTACGGTGACAGGCAGTAGTACAGATCGTACATTGAGAACTACAGAAAGGATTTACTATTTAATTTAGGAGTTAAAGGGTGAAGGTATAATCACGGGGCAGCATTCAGAATTGGCTACGGCACTGATGCGACCTCAAATCCTAGGGTCGAGCTTGCTACACTAAAATAAGATAACTAAGGAAACTGAGACTTATATAGAAATCATGGAGTATGTGGCTGATATGGTAGAATGAGATGTTACAGAAATATTGATATGTTGTAAGTTGAAATTAAAAGGTCCTGCACTGACAGTTTTGAAAGCACTTCAACATATAAAATATGTAAAAAGTGGTCTGATATCGTAGAATTTTTGTGCCAACATTTTAAAATGGTTAAGATCAGAGTTGACAGTTTCGGCATGTTTTACAGCGGTATTCAGAAATATCGCGTGAGGTGAGCATTTGTGAGTTGGCGACAAGTCTGAGATTATCAGGTAGTGGAATCATAGCTGACGGGCAGGGAAAGGGTGCAGCCGTACGAGTCAAAGTATTAGAGGAAAATATACTTGCTGTATTCCTGAAGGGCCTTCAACCTAGGGTACAGACATCTGCGCGGTTACCGTGCAATTTCGACCAAGCTGTACATTTTGCAGAGGAGCAAGTGCAGAAAAAGAGTTGCTCGAATCACGATACTTACACTCAGATGTTGACTGAAAATCGGGGTCCAGAGTTCGAAACCTGCATAGCGAAAAAAACCATTCCATGTAGAGAAGAGCATGCATGCAGTAATTGCAAAAAGCCTGGTCACATAGTCAGATGTTGTCGAATGCACAAATTAAAAAAAATATATATGGCGAAAACCCCCATAGAGAGAAAGATGGCTTAACCCAGACAAATTCTGAAAATATAGCACGGTAGCCAATAGGCTGAATCAGATTAGAGTACTCGTTTTGAGGGTTTTATAAGCGGATAGGCAACATCTAAGATAAATATTTCTGCTCCTAGCTCCGCACTATTGCAACTCTATCAAAAACCAACATACCTCTGGCCCCTCCCTCCACAGTACTTTGGCGGCAACTTGACGATAAAGAAACTAAATGTCTCTAATATATATAACACAAATAACTATCAGAGTTGTTAGCAAAAATAATTATAAAGTTACTAAAACAAGACAAGCTCTTAAGCTTATGCTATATGAAGGTTAAGAAACAATTTTTTTCCTTTGAAATATTATATTCTCTAACGTCGAATTGCAAACAACCAAAAACGAATAAAACAAATTAACACTTACTGGCCTAAAATTTATGCAAAACAAACTACATATTTGGGTAAATGAGTTCTTGTGTCCAGACATCGACGAGTCGAGTTAAACGACCAATGTATGGTCCTAGTTAAATTACGGATCACATCTCACAATAAACAGAAATTTCAAGAAGAGCCTAATATTAACAGTAACATTCTTTTTACGGTATCTTGTCATCTTCTAAAATCTCTTTCGCCTAACAGGCATCCTGATTTGCACAAGTTCGACTACTGGCAAAATCCTACATTGAAAAAAAAAAAAAAAAAAAAAAACTTTGAAGAAGTTGATCGCGATTAATATCAAGCTGACAGAAATGGCGCACACGGACGGAAAGCCGACAGGGCAGGGTATGTGTCATAACACAGATGCTTGTGTCGGATAACGACCTACAAGCAGGTCTCTTCCTGCTGTTTGAGGAAGGATCATAAATGCAATATTGCAGGAAGTCTAAAAACGACGGCCGCTAATGGAACAGAGGTCTCAGGTGACAATGTTATTGCCGTGTGGGTTGGCGGGTACCGTGTCGAAGGTACTTACGTAAATAAAATGAAAATCACTAGACAGTTGAAGGCTTATTGTCAACTTATTTGCGAGGGCAAACACAAGCAAGAATATACCCAAAAATTCCAGTGGAAACATTTCGCATTATTACGTCGGAGTCGAGTAGTTCCTAGATACACAAACCAAATTTCTTATGAACTTGTGCAGTACAACAAATATATTAGAGGCAGCAGGTTTGCAGCCATACTAACTCGCTGATGCCCTTCTGAGCGCTATACATTGAATTTATGTGCCGGGGTGACGTTTTTATAGAAATGTAGAAGTTTAATTTAGTAAGTCAAGGGACAGAGAACTCTGTTATACATTTTATTGTCCGAAGTGTTCCAGACACCGTGCAATATAACCGGTTTTGTGACATTGCTGTAGTGAGGGAGATGATGAGGTAGGCGGTATAGAAGTTAGACAAGAAGTAATGGAAAATATTGGATCCTTGCTGTAAACCCCTGCGGAAGTTTCAGTAAAAAAAAAACAGCCACGAACGTGCAGTATTATTTTCTAATTTTGGACGGAATCTGTAGATATGAAAAATAGAGCATAAATATAACATGATGATTTCTGCGTCAATGCAGATTTACATATATTTGTTATTTAAAATAAATCGACGGTATTAGTTAGTTTGCCTCGTGGGAATTTGGTTGAATATAAATTTATGGCACGGAACAAATATTTTATATGAAATTAAAATTGAAAAATCAATACAGATAAAGTTCATGTAACAGAGTTTTATTAATTTAGAAAATGTATGTAGATAAATTAGTTCGATTTAGAAAATGATGAAAATGAATGCTATTTTGATTATATTCTTGAGAAAGTGCAGCCAGGTAGCTAAAATAAGAAGCTGAAATTAAAAGGTTTTATTTGTTAAAATAAAATTAAATAATTATCTTCTTAGGTAAATTAATTAATTAGCTTCTTAGGACGTGTATGAAGACATGTTTCTCAAGAAAAGACGACAGTTAGGCTGTTCCAATAAAATTACCCACCATATTGTAACAGTAAAAAATACTAGGCAAATAAA
This sequence comes from Medauroidea extradentata, assembly GCA_003012365.1. Taxonomy (NCBI): domain Eukaryota; kingdom Metazoa; phylum Arthropoda; class Insecta; order Phasmatodea; family Phasmatidae; genus Medauroidea; species Medauroidea extradentata. Next base: position 55,642 of record PNEQ01032671.1, read on the forward strand.
TTTGTGGCAATATCGCGAACCAAATAATCAAAAATTATGTTTTAATTAACAAATAAATGAGACGTTAAAGTCAGGAATTATTGTACCATGTAGGAGATCTTTGCCGGCTCCTCTGAATTTAGCATTGAAAGCGACAGCTGAAGGGATTAAGGTAAGACCAGTAATTGACATTCATGAGGTAAATTATGTGTCTAAGCGATTTGGGTCTCCGCTGCAACAGTTTATGTGATGGTTGATATGTTAGACGGGGCGAAACACTTTCCATTTGCAGATTGCGTTTGTTGATTTTTTTTTTTTTTTTGCAAGTCACAATAGCTCCGAAAGACAAGGAAAAAATCAGATTTTCGACACGGGACGGGCATTGTGATTGCCTTAGAATACCCTTTGGTTTAGTTAACGCGTTCCTGAACGTTGTATAGCTTAATGCAAGATACTCTCAAAGATTAAGTTGGCCGAATTTGTTATATATCTGGACAACACTGTAGTTTTCTCTAAATTAAAGGAGTAAAATTTTAAGCGTCTAAAATGCTAAATGAGAAATTTACATAGTTGAAATCATATAAATGTAGTTTTATGTTAAGGGATCATCGCATACAACTCAATGCAGCAAAAACAGTAGTTCTCACGCCTTATCCTGCACCCACCACAGTAAAGAAAGTTAGGGAATTTTTAGGGGTGATAGGTTATACCAGTCGATTTATTGAGAATTTTCGTAAAAATGCTCAGCCCCTTACTTAGTTGACGAATATATAACTATCGTTTGATTTAAAAGGTGACAGACAGCTGGCTCTTGAAATTTTATGAAATGCATTGTGCGAAGACTTATTTTATAATATCCAATTACCAGTTGTCATAATTCATCACATGCGATAGTTCCGGTATTGCTGTCGGCGCCCTATTATCACAGATAATTAACGGGCGGGAACACCCTATTAACTACGTATCTTGACAAGTGAATAAGGCAGAAAGTTGATAGTTTACAATATAACATTAATGTTTTAGCTCAGTATATGCTGTTAAAAAGTGGAGAAGAAATTACTTTTCTGTACAGTGTTAACTGACCACCGAACACTTAAATGGTAATTTCAGATGAATGAACCTATTTTGAGGCTAGTTAGATTGGCGTTACTGTTATCCAAATACAATGCAGATACTGAACACAAGGCAGACAACACAAATGCCAAATCAGATGCACTTTCAAGAATACATGGAGAGAATTTAAATACCCCTTACACCCCCATAGAGAATAGATAGAGGATTAATTTTGAACAAATTATTGTCCCTAAATAGCAAATCATTATTGAAACATGTAGGCCAGTTGAAGATGATAATTTTTATTCGGATTTGGAAGGACTTTGTGTAAGACTCATAGCGAAGACGAGAGAAAATATATATTCGACGTACCGACAAGTATGCTGCAGAAAGTCTTAAGTACATATTGCAGTTTACCGTTTGCGGGATAAAGAATTACGGCTCACATATTATTAAATAAAATTGTTTAGTTTGGAGTAAAGTTGTAATGATGTTAAACAGTATTGCAATAATTTGTAATCGTGAAAAGTGCAGAAAATAGCACCCGACAACAAGCCAGCAGCATTACAAAATTTACTTAAGGTGTAGTATCCTTTCAAAGAATAAGCATGGCTGGAGTGGGTCCCCTAACTACTATTACGAGAGCAAGCAATATATTATTAGTTTTCAAGTCACGTTTATAAAGTATTCGGAAACAGTCTGCTTACTGGACCAATATAATACAGGAACAGTAGCCACAATTTTCGTGACGGAAATAATTTCTAGACATTGCGCTTCTGCGTAGTTGCTCATTCACAGCGGAACTAATTTTACTTCATGTTTAATGAATAAGATGTGCACCCTCTTGCAAACAGGGCATCTCCTTACCACCACATACCATCATGCTCGCAATGGACAAATAGAGTGAAGTCATTATACATTTATCACAGTGATTTCACATGCTGTAAGTCGTGATCAGCGCGAGTGAGACGAGTGGATCCTGAATGCCCTTTGAGCTTACTGCAGTAGGCCTAAAACTCATAGTGGCATGGGCTAGTCCCAGTTTTTCGTACTACATGGTGAAGAAGTGCTACTCACATTTGATGACATTGTGAAACTTCATCATAAAACTAAAGAGTTTTAAATACATTACCAGCAAATGTACAAAGAACATACCTGAAAATTATTAGGTACAAATGGTTTCCTAATAGCACACCAAAAATTAACAGATCTATAAAAACTTTATGATATGATAGTGTCTAAGTAGTGCACCTACAATAAGCTTTTCGATTGAACGTTAAGAAAATCATGAAATGTACTCTTACAGTTACAAGAGTATTTCAATAAACAAAGATACCAAATGCCAATGAACACTATGAAAATGTAAGTACATTCATCTCAAGGTTTTTCAAACAAAAATATTTGAAGGTTTGCTTAGATTTATTGCTCAAGCTCAAAATGTAAATAGCAAGCAACATCATTGACGGGTGTATAAAAAGCACAATTTAAAATTACAAAAAACGTTTGAAAAACATATTAAGCAGGTACGTATTATCAAGTTAGCAATCCAAATGGGTGCTTACGCGCACATAAATGGATGTAAAAAATATACAGTAAATATACCCTGAAAGTTATTAAAGAATGTGCCCACACTTACATTTGACCTTTATGAAAATGTACAATGATACCTCAAAGTCACGAACGTAAATACGTTTCACCAACCAATACATTTAAATTAAACGTTAACGTCAAGTAAGAATATATCAACGTTTCTGAGTTGAACATCATGATCAACATGATGAATTTAACACAGCATAGCAGGCAATTCCTGACTTCTCACATAAGCGTGTTTCAGAATTCATGATCAAAATAGAGAATATACTTTACGTATATCAAATGACGTGTCAACGAGCTCCAATCTGGACAATAAAAAATCACTATCATAAAACTGAAAATTATCAAGCAATTAACTGGATTCAAGAAAACTACAGACATCAAAAATTATGTTCATGCGGCGCCATACACTCTACCAATTCAACACGAAAATTACAAATACGTTTTGGTAGCAACAAGTTAAATATTTATAAGGTAACCAGTTAATTCTAAATTTAATCCAAAAACGTTATTTTCACTAGACGGTAACCGAAAGAACAATTTAGAATAAAATCAAAGAATTTAAAAATTTTAATATATGCACATGACGGCAGCCACCTTACCGCCATTGGGAACACAAGTTCCCAAGCAAACAACTAGCTGGAGCTAAAGAGATTTGACCTGAATCGAAGCAGACGAAGAAGTAAAAGGTAAAGGCCACGCTAGCACACCAGCAAGAGGTTTGGCCAGGGCCTCAGCAAACTGCACATGAGCGAGGAAGAGTAGTTGGGGAAACAGAGAACACAAGTATATTAAAAGAAAGCATAGAGATCGTTAGCCGAGCCAGAAGCTTAAGTTCTATAAAGTCCCGCCACACGCCACTGTCGCCGCACTGAGAACCAGACGGTGCAAAAAAATTAGTTACACTTCAATTATGAGTCGAACAGTGTATTAGAGAGACAACCTCGTACCACAAAGACCGATGGACAGATAACACAATTTTAAACACTACTCATACACACTTATATAAAATAATGGAAAGTAGGGTAAAGAAGGAAAAGATCCGGGAGAGTGTTTACATATTTGATATTAGTAATCAGTCCCTGAATACATAGTTTCCTGGTTGCGTCCATGCGAAAAGGATGTGTATAGATGTGAATACGTAATTCTCTAGAGTTTTTTAATAATTATTGTTAATAGTATTTACTGGTTCATTTCTCACATGCCCATAGCTTGTTCGCTGTTATAGCTCGTGATCTTTGTGCATTCGTTGGTAGTTCATACCCACTGCATATAGGTATTTTGTAAAATAATTGTCGCTTACGACATACTTTAAATATATTAGTAACATTAATTTATATTATATAACTCTGAATATAAAAGAAGACATAATCCTATGTCATCACACTTTCGATTACATCATACTCTAAATATAGCAAATGGAGTCACTACCGTAACTATTTGAGCTACTTTTTGACTTTCAGGCAGTACATCAACGAAAAGACTCAGAAAAAGGTGTGCAGAGGTAGATAGTGGGTGGGTTGGTATGGGGTATGGTGGGAAGTTTCTGAAATCATTATAAGAAATGCGGCTTAGGGATGACAAAATCCCCCCCTAAACCTTAAAAAAAAAACAAGAACCAATCAAAAACTTACTTCTTCCTTACTCATTCCTATCCAAGAGGGCGAAGGCAAGAGCCAATCACATCACAACACTGACGGAGAAGGGACAGGTCAACCAATCAGAGGCCACGAAGTGTGATGATTCCGTCTCTAAGGGCATAGTTATGTTAATAAAATGTTCTTAAAGGGTATGTGTTAAACAATTTTTTTTTTTTTCAGTTTTTGTGCCACAATGATTACTAAAATTCTAATATAAAAATTATAATTAATATTATGGCTGAAAAACTGAAAATACAATAAAATTGTCTAACACCCCCCTTAATGTAAGACTTGCTTCCCAATTTGCTTGGGTAACCCCACGCTAAGTACTGTGAATTAAGGCAAATATTACTGATCTTGCGTTCAGGTTATTTAGCATCGAGATTTTTCACGGCTTCCCAGCAAGTCGACCTATCAACTGGGTGGTAATGTCAAGCTCTGCCAAGATACATCATCATCGGGCAATAG
>PNEQ01032671.1:67284-116799 GCA_003012365.1 Medauroidea extradentata
AAAATATATATATATATATATATATATATATATATATATATATATATATATATATATATAAGTCAACTACGTAGAATATGCGTGTCAAGATTAATGAACTGCAGAAAAATATTTACTCAAATATGTCACATTATGCTAAATTACAAAAATGCCCGTTATTATAAAAATTTTAACACATGATTAACGTTACATACAAAAGTCAAGTCAGTGTGCTAAGCACCGTAATTGTATTATGACAAAAATTCGAGAAAATATTTCTTGAGACATATAAAATTATTCTAAACATAAAAAAACTACAGTTTTGGAAATATTAAAATTATATGAACGAAAAACTCAATAAAAAATCCAGTAAAATTTACAAGCTGTATATGTTAACTAAGATTATAAAAAATCGGAAGAGAAAATGTCTCAGTTTTTTCAAACTATTAAAAAAACATTGCCAAATTTATTTTACATAAACACAGGACGAATGAAATATACAACAGTTCAATCAACTTGCCCATTTTACTCGTAAAAATATTTGATGAATTTCAGAAAAATATTCCCTAATATGTGATACTATGCTTGAAATATCAAAATGTCCCCCCATTTCGAAAATGTTAATACAGGATGAACGAAATATGCACAGTAAAGTCAGCTTTGTATGCAGTATATTTAATCCAAGTTTGATGAAATTGAACAGAAAAGAACAGAACGTAACGATATTACATATAAAAAAAACAATTGAACTTTAAATGTAGCATAGTTAGAGATATATGAACATATGTTGGTTTTACATCTGTACACACAGTTTATCTATTTTTTTTTCGTCACATTTTCTTTCTAAAATGCTAATTCAAACTACCAATTTTATCTATCCTCCGACGCATTCGTAGGCCAACAATTATTAGAAACTTATTATTATTATTATTATTAATATTATTATTGTAAGAGTTCATTTTTTTTTTTTGTTTTCGAATATTTTAATTTTTTTTATTTAAGTTTTATTATTTTATATTGTCTTATTGTTGTAGATTCACTGTGTTAATTGATGGCAAGGGAGTGTTTAAGATAGCAGTTTCATACTTTTAGATGTACATGAATGATTGTTTCTTTCAGTGTAAATCTGTATTCACATTGAGTAAAATAACTTCCTTACTATGATGATGACTACGTGTTCCTTTCGTATTCAAAAGACATAATTTACCTAAGGTAAATTTCTATGTTGTTTGATATTCCATACTTAGATACGATCTCAATATACTAATATGGACTAAATACTTGACATGTAATTGTTATGGAACTTAAAGCGGTATGTCATGTAGGATAATAAAATTTCTAAACTAAACTATTGTTAAAGTTACTTGATATATAGTATTACAAAACATTAAAAGTAAGTTTATAATTAAATTTTTCATATTTTAAAAAAATCGTTATTGCGAAGCCTAAAGAAGCATTATAATCGTGTTAATATATATATATATATATATATATATATACACAACTAAACTGAGACAAGTGGAGCAGATTTAAGAATCTAGAATACCAGTTAATGATTAATGTTTAGTTTTCTTGCCCACCCCTGTTGATTTCGGTTTTTATGATTTTCGTTCATATATTTCTGTTGAGTTACAAGTTCTGTTTGTAATTACCTCGCAGTTGAAAAGACGTAGGCCTGTCATTATAGCTGTAAAAATAAATTACCGATTAAAATTTGATTTACCAGTACAAATTCACTATTCAGCCGACAGAAACAGTCCGAAGGACGGGCTGGAGTAAATGTATGTGCAGGAGGTTAGAGGGCAAGTACTCACGTGGCGTCCATGCTGGACCAAGGCGGTGTGTTGTTAACGTAGTGAGGACAACTGAAGACTGGCCGGAGCACACCGCCGCTGACATGACTACATTCTCGGGAGGGCGGCTAGTGACGTCAAACTGACCGGTCGGCCCACAACCATGACGTTGTGTGTGGAGTTCCTCCCCCCCCCCCTCTAGAACCGTTGTCGTCAGCCACCATCTTCGGCTTATTTTATGTTGCCTTTTATTTTTCCGAAATTTAATTTCATAAATGTAACATATACATGACCTAGAATATTATTTTAAAAATAGATTAAAATACTTACTTTAATTTTGTTTGTAGTGTTGCAGATGTAGAAAAAAAATGTTATTTCTGCAATCCTATGAACCAAGATTATACAAGGAACTCGGTGCTATATTATTTTAACTGAGATCAAAGTTATTTCATACGCTCTATTGTAGCCAAATTAAAAAAAAAAAAGAGACAAATCACACTTTATTTTTTTTACTACCGGTACCTTAAATGCGTCGAGATACCGATGAGTAAAAACAAAGTAGGTAATAAAATCTCCAATCTGCAAACAAAATAAGTACCTTGAAATAAAATGACGAATATTTTATTTTTATACGCGTGACAATTCCAAAAGGCAAATCCAAAAGTTATAATACATTTAAATTAAATGTTTCGATTCATACGAAATTCTTTGGTGTTAAAGCAGCTCTCTCTTTTTCTCTCAATATATATATATATATATATATATATATATATATATATATATATATATATATATATATATACTGTTTAATATTTGTTATGATTACAAATGCACGCAGAAATCACAGATGATTATTATATAACACTGTGAATATTTTTTGTTGTAAAACTTAATGCATTTATTCATATTGTTCCATTTTTTTTACATTTCAGCTGCAAAAAATTGTGTACTAAAATATAGCTATAGTTATCAGTAGTAATGATTTTATTATGAAACGAAACTGTGATACATACGACAACAAATACTATTGTGCTACAATGATTGTAAGTATAAAATTATATAAATTAGTATGGATTTTCGTACAAATTGTACAGTGCCTTGTGTTATCATTCGCAATAGAGGGAACGTTGCGAAAACACCACTTTTTTCACTTCATGTAACGTATTTACGAGAACTAACCAGCGATAGAGAAATCTGGTTTTTTTGTTAAACTCTGGTTTACTTGAAAATCTCTAAGCTTTTCAAGATCAAATTATTGGAAGGAATTAATTAGAAAAAAACTATTATTTCAAATATTTTTTAAGTAATTTACAATGTGCAACGAAAGCTAGTCACAATTTTACTATTTTGCCCCAAGACTAACGGAACGACGCAATTAAAAATACACGGCATTACGATGTTACGCAAAAATAATAGTAAAATATAATTTTCAGCCTCCAGCACACCGAACGAGGTAGCGGAACAGTAGCACACTGTACTCGCCTAAGGGAGGAGGCAGGTTCGATTCCCATCTCTGGCCATCCTCATTTCGGTTCTATTCCCGAAATATTTTCTTAAAAGGTCGTGACTGTCTCGTTTTGTACTGCCCCTCCTTTCCTAAGCCACTGTTAAAAATTTCCGTGAATTTACGGACAATCTTACGGAAACGTCTGTTTAATTAATGCAAACATTATTTTGTTACACAGCTATACATAATTATGTTTCATTAACTAAACATATGTCAAACTGCGAGAAGAAACTAAATAAATAACCGAACGCATTAATGCGCCTGAATCCTAAAGAAGTCACATAAATATGCGAGTTTCCATAAGTGGAGCTCGTTGCCTTCCGTAAATTAACGGACACTTCTGGAGAAATTTTTACCAGCACTTCTCCGTAAAACAACGAAAATTATTTTTGACAGCGCCGCCTAATGTTTGTGAGAGTTTTAAGCGACTGTTTAGTACTCCTTAGTAACGTACGAAAAATTCCACTGGCATTCGGTACCACTTGAAATACTCTCATGTACACCGTTATAAATTTTAACGGAAATGTACCGTTAAAAAACGGAAATATTGTCCGTAAAAGTAAAATAAGGAAATGTCTACAGTAAATATACACTACGGAATCACACGTAATATGTCCATATATCTGCTGCGGACACTTACAAGGAAAAAAATCGAAAATATATGGGTTAAAGAGCTGTAAATATCACGGATAGATTTTAATAACATCACCGGTAAATCTGCAAATCTGTATAAATGCAATTGTAGCATTATAGACGTGTAAGTATGGCTCAGTTTCGTGTGATGAAACTGTTTTACGGAAATTTCTGTTGGATACGGAAATAAGTTTTCGTGAATTCACGGAGGTATCTGGAGAAAATTTTACCGGAAATTCCGTAAATCGACGGAGAAAATTTTTTACAGTGAGGGGTCTCCCTACCTACCCTTCAATTACGTTGCAGTGAGATACGACTATTAATCTTTTAAAGAAACTATTCAACACACATTATATCTGTATATCTACAAAAAGAACACATTTCAAACTATGTCGCTATAGTTTTAAAAATTCGGCACATTTAATACAAACATGGAAACAGATCGTATTTATATACTAAACCCTCAGTGCGGACGGAGTGAAATAAAGGCAAACAAAGTCGTAGACTGCTATTCTGCCCTGATTATTTAACTAAGAAAATAAAACATACACGTGTTGGACAATCACTTAGAAAAAATGGACACTGTGAATAATTTGCATTATATGAGATATCCTTTTCTGGCTTAGCAGGGCTGTATTGGGTAAAAAACACCGATGTTCAAATCAGAGTAAATATAAAAACAAAATTATGTCTTCAATAATATTAAAAAGAGTGCAAATAAAAGCAGACAGATATAAAAAGGAATTTCAAAGATTACAAGTCAGAAGGAAATATAAACCAAGGAAAATTGTGGCCAGATTGTTAAAAGGACAACATGTTAAATCTGAATTTTAAAAAAAAGGTAACTGTTTCATGAAGTAATAACAAAGAAAATTAAAAAGAATGTTACAAACCATAGAAAACCTCAAAAATACTGAAAACATTAGTTGCGATTGAGTTATTCTTCATTTTATAAACTCCGCCCATGTTGGATGCTGCAACCAAATGTTAAGGACAGAATTTCTTCCTTGTGCTCAGTTCATGAAATAATGTTTCTGCTAACAAGTAAATTAGGTCAGTATACCATAATCAAGGAACGTACACCACGCGACATATGCCAGTATTTGTGTTGTGAAAATGTGGATGAGAAATGTTTAAAGAAATAATGTAGTTAGTGTAATGATAACACAATTACACTAGTGGGAACATTTTATGAAGATGAACATGTGGTTTATGAGTAGAGACCTAAAAAAATTTGCGTTTTCTTTTAGGCGCACGCTAGAATTCCAGCTACTATAGCTGTGTATCATGTTTACATTGGCAGTTGACTTACTCGACACTTCCTGGAAGAAGCTGAGCCAATAATAAAACTGTAACTCAATACTAGCCCATTTGACTGTGTCAGCGAGCAGCTAATAAACAACTGCTGTCTGCACGGTTTCATATATATTCTTGGAGGCTATCCTACAAGTCAGTGAACCCACGAATTTTTTTGGTCTCTAGTTATGAGCAATGGGTAGCAAGGAAAGTTCATGTTGAATTAAAATAACTAGAGAAGAGATGACATCAGGCACATAAAGAGGAAGTTAAAAACACTAATATGAATTCTATCTTTAAATTAGAAAGCCTCACTGACAAATTTATATTGCATGTCTGTAACATGAAACATCACTAGGCTACTATAGTAGCTATTAAAAGAAATGTATCAAGTGGAGACGTTCGTGGCCATATAGACTTCTCATAAAACAATGCAAATACAGCAATCCATTATAGTATGTTCACTCTGGGAGTTCTAAGCCTGAAGTAAGACATCATGACGTAGTAGTATACTACAACTATCCACAATCATCACTTCTTATTGGTGTTCCAGTGTGGAAAAAATCATAGTTTTATATTGTATAAAATAGGGTTAGATTCGTAGACACTATTTGAGAGTACACTTTCCTCGTACGAAAATATTTAGCTCAGCCAGTTTTTACATAACGTCAGTTCAAAAGCAAAATTTGCATATTTTTAATTCATGCAAAACTTGAAAACCAATAAACATAATGAAATGGAAAAATCACATCAAAACTACATGCCTCGGTCTACGACTTGAAGCATATAGAAACCCTTTATAAAAACATTTTGTTCTTAAATATTTTTCTAAAATTTGCTAATTTTTATTACTTTTAAAACTTTTTTTTAAATACAAAATGTTTATGTAAATGGTTTCTATATGTTTCAAGCTGTACACTGTGGCATGTATTTTTAATGTGATTTTTTTTTCATTTCATTATGTTTATTGGTTTTCAAGTTTTGCATGAAGTAAAAATATGCAAATTTTGACTTTGAACTGACATTATGGAACAACTGGTTGAGCTAAAAAATTTTCGTACAAGGAAAATGTACTCTCAAATAGTGTCTACAAATCTATCCCTGTTTTATACAAACATAAAATTATGATTTTTTCCACACTTGAATGCCTTTAAGACTAAAGGTTATTGTATTACGTCCCGAAGTCTCTGACACGATCCGATCAGCCAGCTATTTGTGTTCACCTGGAACCAATAATTGAACGTGTTAAAGTAATAATTCCAAGTGCAAATAATGTGCATCTTTTAAGTGACAACCTGCTACCCAATACAAAAAAAAATGTTTTACGGGTACACATCTAAGCAACGTCATGAAAATGTGAAACCTTTAATTGACATTATAGTGAAAGCAGACACGGGAAGGTGGCTCCTGACGGTATGTGTGTGTGGGAGGGAGGGGGGATAATCTTAAAAGAACTGCGGACACAGACAATAATAGTCAAAATTATGAAACCTCAGTCAAAGAACTTAAGAATAGTTGCCACGGAACTGAAGTTACTTCAATATATAAAGTAAAAACGACATGAAGGTGAACAGTGAAAATCCATCAGATTTCATGGACACGAACAAACTGTTCCGTTTTTCAAATAAGGCATTTGAACTGTCTGTATTGTAGTGCAGGAAATCCATGCTGCCACTATGAAATTGGTCAGATATATATTGATACTTTAAAATTTACCTTTAAAAAAGTCAGATTTACTTATTTATAATTTTTTAATAAAGCATGCTTGTACCATTTCTTAGAATAACTTACGTATATTGACAAGCTAGTCGTGTAACCAACCCAAATAGCATGTTTATTTGCGTAGTTACAATTGTTTTCTTAACTACTTAGTGAATTTCAAAATGTTTGCTGGAGGACGTTATTAGGACAGCAATTTTCGTTAACAATGACACGTACAGGTACCAGTATGATGCCTTACAAAAATGTCTATACCGAGAGTGATATAGTTCTAATTACACCACCATTGTTCTCTAATGTGCTAAATGTTTGGCCAAATGACTATGTAACACTGAAATTTGCTGGCAAAAAGCGTGAAACATTACATATCTGTAGTGCATACAGTGCATACAGCATGCAGTGTAGTGTATACAGTTAAATATCTGAGAAGATCAGCAGCCAAGAAATTCATATTTCCTGCAGTTGAAGACACTTCTGTTATTGCAAGAAATGATGTCGTCCACATTATTGACCAGCCATTGGTGAACAATCACGAGTAGTATATATTTACCAGCAACCTGGAAGGCTTACGTGAAAATTATTTTTAATTCTTTAGACTAGTGTGTGTTTTTTAATTTTCGATAAACAGTAGTAGAAACGTCGTAACACTTTGTAAAAAATGAAGTTACGATCTGATTTAATAAAGCAAATAACTTTCTTACAAAAACTGAAGATAACTTAATAGTCTCTAAATATTGCGTAAATTTTCATTCTTATGGTCTGTCTGGGGTTACAAATTTGATTTGTTTCTACAGAATCTCTACTTACTGAATTGTATTCACACCTACATAACAAACTTTCTCACCGCCGTAAATTTATACGTTTTAACCTATGGTTTGCCACAATTTCTATTTCTCAAGTACTGATTACGGATAATCAGTGAGTTGACAGCCGGTAAACCTGAGTTAAATATAAGGAAAGGTACCGATTATTTAGATAATCAAGTGTTTGTAACAAAATTGTTCCTGTACTCAGAGCCAACATCAGTGCGTGCATGGAGAAAAATTATAAATTCCTGAATGTTTGTGGCAAATGCTTTATAATATTTTTTTATTTAAAGATGAAAAATAGATATAAGATTTCATAAAGATACCAATATCATTCCAGAAACGTTCACATAACCTGCAGATGGTTGAACCGGACCTATTTTGAGATTTCGCCTCACTTAAAACTGCTGCCCTACCATTACGAGAAAAAATTGGACAGGTAATAGTGTCCACAAGCAAGTGTGTAGTTGTTTATTACACATAACTTTTTATACATTACGTAAAAAAAATTACGTTTTCTTTCTGGTAAGGAATTTTCGAGTGAAAAATGTTCTAGGTTATGTTACGTGTCTCTATCCCTTTATTTATATCCATAAGTTTTGTATTAATTTTTATAATCCTATGCTGAAAATGTATTTACGTTAGTAGGCGATACATATCACCTATTTAATATAATGTGAATTATTTATTTAATCTCTAATTTTATTACCATTTTTAATTGTAACTGATGAAGATGATTAAATTTGGAATGCAATGATTCTTAAATAACCTTGCAGGTTACTTAACACGCCATTATTTGCTAAATATTTTCTCATTCATGACGCACTGTGTAGATGTTATAGTTTTCAACAATGATTATGTGCTACCTATCGACAAACTGCTAATAACCTAAAGATTTTGTGTCTCAGATATTTATTACATAGCTGAGAGCGGTTACTCGGGCTTACATTCGACTACATGCGTGAATAAACGTTGACAAGTATGCAGAAGGGAGCTGGCTAAGATGGCAGCTTTAAAAATAAACATGGAGGAGATAAGAATCTATACTCCGCAGTCGACAAGTGCTGAATAGCAGGTTCTTTTTCTTTCTGCTGCCTCTCCCCCTCCCCTAAATTCAGTGTCCAGCTGGAGGATTTGTAGCTCAATGCTTAAGTAATATTGACGGCGAAGGGGATCAGAATATTTGGGACGTCATGTATGCTGCCAAGCGACCTCCTGCATCCCTCTCTGACACACCTTTCAACAAACACTTGCAAAGAAACAAGGTTAAATTTTCTTACTTGTATCATGTCACCATCCTTTTTCATTTACGCACACGTCTTCCCTGCCTCCGACATATGTTACAAGTCAGTGCGATTTTCCGCACTGCTTGCAAGATCGAGATGCTACTATTAATTTTACCTAAACGGTGGTTTCAGCCGTAATAATGTATCAGAACGTTATTTCATGAAACTTTCTTCTTCCTGTTTCTTATGTTGAAATTATAGCACTCTGAATTTATTTCATACATAGTCGTTACTTGGTTAGAAGCGAAGGGAATAATGCACATACTAATATGTTCACAATATAAAAAAAAAATAATTCACGAGAAAATATAGACATAACCTTTTCATCATTGGTTCCGTACAAGCCCCATAAGCTGATTTCATTTTTGGAAGTATTATTGAAAAGAACATTCCTGGCCACACAATAATGTGTTCTATAATTACGAACAGGTATATTGAAAATATTTTACACATATATAAAATAACATTGTAACTCCTCTTAAACAGTTATGATTCACATGTTATTTTCTGCTAGTAAAATCAGTAATTCTGTTTCGGAAAAAAACAAAATTTTAAGCACTCGACAGCTTATTTTCGTCCATTACAAAAACTTCACTGCTAACCAGCACCATAAAATGAACAAACGAAACTCACTGCAGCCAATCATAAGCCGAGACATCTCAGTGCTGTTGCCACATTCACCTAAACCGATGCTTAGCTGACCGTGTAAGTAATATAAAATAGCCGATTCGGACACAGCAGCTGGTGACAGTGGCACCATAACCTTTGACTCCTGTGATGTAAAGGCGGGCATCTTACATAATGTCACGGTGGCGATATTGGATTATATCACGGTGGCCTTCTTGTTTACATCCACCGTCTTGTATTCAACTGCCATATTGTACCCATCCACCATCTTGTACTCCATCTGAAATCTTGTACCCATCTGCCAACCTGTATTCATCCATCTAGTTTACCTACTGTATTTTGTATGTCATTTGTTGTTGGGAGCCACCATCTGCTTCGGGTGCACTCGACTCGACCTTTTACCCAGGGATGCTGCTACTTGGTTCTCGAGTTGGTTGCCAGAGGCGCTGTTGTCGTCGCCATTTTGTAGTTCCCAAGTTGGCCGCTAGGGGCTCTGATATCGCAGCCATATTAGTTGTCGAGATGTTCGTCAGTTAATCGCCATATTCGCTATACATCCAATTAATCGATTATTTATTCTTGCATCGCCTACTAGACACCATTAAAGTCACACTGAATGTAAGGTCACATACCATGCAGCCTAAGTAGAGATATCGCCCTTATATTCTAAGTATTTAAAGTGTGCAAATTAAAAACTGCTTTGGCAGTGCGTAGCCCCTAACCGCCGAACCTTTCTTCACTTAAAACTGACGAACGTATTTAACCACTCAGCTACCGAAGCATGGTACAAAATGGAAATTTAAATGTTGAATTCATTAAATGCAATAGTTTCTCTCTCATCGATACTATGTATTTCGTAAAGCTCTTGTAGCTATTTTTGAACATTGGAAATTAACGATTTCATCTTACTTATAGAAAACATATTCTTGGATATTCCAATTATAGATTTATTTTATTTATTCGTCTTAATGTAATATAGGGAAGTTAGGCGAAGTCACCTTGTCTTACACTTAACCACATTATACATAATGAGAACTCCTTTCACAATGTAACAGAAGATGAAAAATAAATATTGAATTTACATAATTAAATTAATTAAGATTATTTTAACAATAAAAGCTCAAATTTTTAAAAAGATAGAAGAAATATTTAGAATCACGAAACAATAAGAGAAAACCAAATATGAATAAATTAACTATTACATTAACTCATGCATTAATACATAGGTATATGTCACTATCCACTGTTAATACTATGATCTTGTCTAAGAGATTTCAGCACAGCTGTTTGAAAGAGGATGACCTGGTTTTTTTCTGCCTCACTGTCTCCAAGTGCATTCCAAGCGCCTGACTGGCTACCACAAATGTCTTGGAATAGGGACTTGTACGAAGCCTAGGTATCAACAAAGATATGTTGTCCTTCGAGCCTAGTAGGCTACCAACATTGTGGGAGGAGAGAAAGTTAAATTTCATGTATAGATAGGGCAGGGATTCAGAATATATAACTTTTCTTCAGAGTTGTTAGCTATGACGTTTATGTCTATGTACTAGTCGCAGCATGACAACTTTCTGTAATAAGAAGAGGTATTGTCTCGGGTTTTAAGAATACATATAAAACAGACAGATGAATTTGGATTTTCTGTGACTTACTGGCCTCTTGTTCTGTAAGGTAGCTGTAAATTATGTCACAATAATCCAAACATGGAAAAATTTATTCCTGTTTAAGATATTTTTTTACACATTCAGGGAGTTGGTTTTTTTATGATTCAATGCTTGCGACCAGTTCAGTGTGATAATCAAAGTAACGCCTAGTTTTTTGACGTTCTATCTTATTAGTAGTTCTGTACAGCCTGCAAGGATTTTCGGGGATTAGGAAATCAAAGATGGCTCTTCAGTTCCAGGCAGTCAACCAACCAACGAAAAAGGTTTATAGTGTGTGTTTCGGCTGGAATAGACTTTCGGTGATTGGATAACAACCGAAAGCCTTTATAGATACGGCCCTAAAGCAAGTCCGGACACTGCACATATTCCGGTATATTTAAACTGGTAGCACGTTTAAGTATCTTTATTTTTGCCAAATGAGAGTCTCGTATTCGTATTTTTTTACATAAAGTAAAAACGGAAGTTCATTAAAATAAATAGGAATATTTTTAATTAGTATTCAGAAAATTTTTTAAAAAAGTGAAATAACCTATGCACCATTATTTAAAATAAATGTTTGTGTTTATGTTACTGTACACAAAAACACAAAAACAGCACCTGTTTACTTTCAACTTTACGGCAACATAAAAGTAATTTTAAATACACCCCAGTGTTTAAACTGATTAGAAAACTGCATTTCAAGACACTACACACAGCACGGGCAAGGTTACATAAATTTTTCACAGTAAATATTACAATGTATGAAAACTTTGCACCATAAATAACTTTGTTAAGACATAATTAATATTCTATTCTACGGCAGAATCAATTATTCATGTTAATGATATTTATTTATTTCGTAAACACCTTATTTCCAACTATGTAAAGCCTACACAAATTAATACAAACATCGCCTCAATAAGGTTATGTCAAATATGCAATAACCAAATAAGGTATGAATTGCAGGTCTGAGTAGCAGGATGTACACATTTCTAAACAAATTTATTACCAATGAGCTGAAATTATTTCGTCTGCAAACTGTTCACACGAATTACTTAACAGCTAGCGTACTCAGTAACAGTGAACTATGAATTGTCTTAGCTCAGTGTAAAGAGCGCGCGCAATATGCTCGTATGATGCCATAGTAATTTCCATCGCAAAGTATTGCACGGGATACGAACCCGTAACCCCACCCCTTTCACACCACAAACTTTATACAATACCTGAGTGAATGTTAAAAGCATGCCGTGATAATTCTTTCTCATGTGGTGGCTACAGTCCAAATAGGTTTTATTTATGAGTAGGTTGGCAAATAGAAACAACTGGTGAAATATTTCTCCTTGATCATTCTCTTTTTTCGCGAGAATGGAACATCTTACTGCTTTTCACGTTCTTAATTTTAGAATTTCTTAAAATCCTGAATTTTATTTGTAGAAATTTACATAAGCTTCACTCTTATCAAAATATCATCTCGATATCTCAACGGGTATAAGCGGTACAGATAATTATTTGAAAACACATGTAATTTTTTATAGCAGCTTTCAAAGACGAATTTTGAAAAATCTAATTTTTTTTGTATTTACGTAAGATTTATTTAAAGCAAAAACAATTTCAATATTTCCACTGGTTTAGGACATAAGTGGGATTAATTAAAAACATGTTTTTTTAGAGCTTTCAAGGACGAATTTCGAAAAATCCTAAAAATAATTTTTAGATATTTACTCAAGTATCATATTAGAGAAAAAAATCACCTCACTATCTGAAATCGTTTAGGAGAAATCATGGATTAACGAAAAACACATTTTACGTCTTTTCTACACCTTTATTTTCGAATTTCATAAAATCGAAAAATTCGTCAATATGCATTTCTTTGGGCAATATTATGCTGTTAAATAAATGGTTATAGCTATCTCGGTTAAAGAGATATCAGGGATTCTTTGAAAACACATTTCACCCCTTTTCACCCCTTTAATTATCGAATTTCGAAAAATCCATTCTTAGCGGATGCCTTAGGGCCAAGAGGTTTGGGCTGTGCATTGATGAGTGAGTGAGTGTGTCATGGCATTTAATTATATATATATATATATATATATATATATATAGAGAGAGAGAGAGAGAGAGAGAGAGAGAGAGAGAGAGAGGGAGAGAGAGGTTGTTCCGGGAGAAGACGTCAATAAAGAAGCTGGTGATACAGGGGCCCAAGACCTACTAAATAAACCAAAAAACTTGTATAATCCGATTCGAAAGTTAGTGAATTTTTGAAGAAAATTTTGCTATACTCTACCCTAAACTAAACATTTACTGATGGTGGAAAAAGTAATGGTCCATGTGGAAAGAAATTTGTACAAATCAAAGGTAATTAGTGCCGTCACATTGAGAAACACATTTCTCGTCACTGAGAGTACAGCTTCGTGGTGTAAAAAATCACTTTATCAAAAGTTGTGATTAGTTCTGGTAGATGCCTCTAGTTTGCACGAGGTAAAAAAAAATCAATATGTCACATAAATGATCACCCGCCATTGGAAAAACTGCTCCATAGTATGGCCAATTAATTGGTAAATAACAGTATTTTAAATTAACAAACGTCAATGCAGTAAATGTGAAAACGTAACGTAATACAGAATATTCTCACAATGTAAAATCAGCTATAAGGAATAATTTAGTACGTAGCAAAATAATTAAACGTAACTTTTTCGAAGTAAAACCATTATATAATATTTGAAATTATTAAAATGTTTTATGAATATAATGTGTTTAATTTGTGAGGGTAAAGTGAAATGTTATTAGTAAAATTGCTTATAGTGTCTTTTATTAAACAACATTGATATTTTAGCCTCACAGGCATATTTTCTGCTATTTATTAACAATACCACATCTTTTCATAAAGATGATTTGTTAATATGTGGTATATTTAGAGTGAACAGTTATGTACAATCACCAATATGTCTTACAACAGATCATATGGTACCCTAACACACATGTCTTTTCTAGTCGAGAAACAATGCAAGGTCTTGATCTGAAGGAAACGAAAGGAATGTAACTGAGCGATTTGTGCAGTTCTTAACAGCGACGTCTTGTAAGCTGATGAAGGTGCTGGCCCCCGTAGCGCAGTCGGTAAAGTGCCGTTCTGTGGAGCGAGGGATCCCCGGTTTGCATCTGGGTCTGTTCATGTTTGTTGTGTTGTCTTCCACCTCATATCATCATTAATGACTCTTAATGAGGCAAGCGCACTAGCCTCTACTTAACCACGGTCGCTGTGAATATGCAGCAGCAACTACGTAAGTGTGTGTAGTGATGCAATTTGTTTATCTTTACTTTCAATTTCGATAATATAAATTTTGTTTAACAAACAACACTTATCTATTTTATTAAAACCATTTCATTTAACCCTCACAAATTAAACAAATTACATTAAAAACATTTTAACAATTTCAAATATTGTGTAGTGTTTTTATTTCGAAAAAGTTACATTTATTTATTCACTCACATACTTATTTCTACCTTATAGCTGATTATACATAGTGTGAATATTCTGCAATACGTCATGTTTTCATATTTACCAGCATCGACGTTCGTTAATTTAAAATACTGTTTTTTTACGAATTAATTGACCATACTATGGGGCAGTTTTTCAGAAAATATCAACAGGGTCACATTAATAATCATTAATGTGACCTCATTGATATTTTTTTATCTCGTGCAAACTAGAGGCATCTTTCTGAACTAAACACAACTTTTGTGAAAGTGATATTTTTACCCCACGAAGCTGTACTCTCAGAGACGTGAAATGTGTTTTTCAATGTGACGACACTAATTACCTTTGATTTGTACAAATTTCGTTCCACATGGACCAGTACTTTTTCCACCATCAGTAAATGCTTAGCTTGGAAAATAGTATTGCCAAATTTTCTTTAAAAATTCATAACTTTTAGACAGTCGCGAATCGGATTATAAAATTTTGGTTTATTTGGTATTTTTTGGCCCCCTCTATCACCCGCCTCTTTATTGACGTCTACTGCTGGAACATTCTATACATGTGTGTTTATATGTATAAACACACATACGCGGTAACATATTTGGAATTACATATGAAATTACACGTATGTATTTCTCTTTATGCATAAGTACCTAGGTGCTGGGGATGTGGTTCGCGACCTGCTAACCCCACCATTATCGTCAATCAAGCAAAAATTCTGTAATTTGTGTACGCTCAATTTGTGCCACAAATACCAGTGTCTGTGGCTATCGAGTTACCAGCTTATACACCATGACATATCACAGTCGAGTAGCGTGAAGAGTATTCAGTACTATTCAAACTTACAAAATATGCACCTGTATTACGTATACCATTAATTCAAATGTAAGGAAGTGTCCAGTCCACAACTTCGAGATATGATATGAGAATGTATTGATAGCCTACATGGCTAGTGTTGTCAGGTAATATACGTACGAGTGGCAAGTCACGAGTGTATATTGAGAATGGTATCTCATCACTAGCGCATGTCAGTAGTTAGTGCTCTCATCAGGTCTGCAGTTACCACATCTAGTTTATTCTCATTCGGATCTACCTTACCATATACATCATCTTCGCTGCCGAGTTCGCAGCTGCCACGCTCTTGCTGAACCCCAGAATAACTATTTCGTCGAATGTCGTGTGCTCATATACATAGCCGTCCGCCAGGTTGCTAGTCCGGAATAAAGTGAGCAATTAAAATATAAACTTTGAAAGTTATCACTAGCCGTTACTGCATATAATTCAACATTAACTATAGTCATCTTACTGCTTGTATGGTTGGTAGCAAAATTACGCATTATAGTTCCGTGTATTTGTCTATTTAAATGCAATATTGCTGAAACCAAATCAATCAAAAGTGGCATAATTAAATTATATAAATTAAATAAAAATTTTTTTATCAAACGATATAAGTGAATATTGATTGCATAATTTATCTTTCGCGCGCAAACATCAAGTGATGTGTCCACAGAGGTTAGTCATTTTCCAACGTTAGCCATTACTCGCGGAAAGATATGAATTGGCTGGAAATATAACTTTAGCAAGCTTTACTTGAGTGCTCACTGTATCCCGAACCACCTACAAGGGCTTTCTTAAATCTCGGGAACACTGCGGGTCGACACAGTAAGAAGTTTGGAGGTATAAGGGTAAATATTGATAGTAGCTCATGAGCGAGCACTACAAGAACGGCTGGCCGGTGACCGACCCGTAGATGGTTTGTAACGTCTTTATAAGCCAGACAGGCAGAAGCAGCCCCATTTCACCAGAGGAGGTGTGCCAGGGAAAGATATGGGCCGTGTTCAATTTGGCCGTCTAAGGGCCCTTACCGCGTTTCGAACCCTTGAAAAGTGTATCGCGGAAGTGACGCCACACGTGCTGCTGTTCGAATTCACAGAAATGGCTCATATGCGCCCTAGAACGTCCTCTTCAGCTAAGGGGACAAGCCGTTTACCCTTCTCGAGCCCTACATTCGAATTCACAACTTGCACCCTACTTCATGAAGGGAACAAGGGATTAGGGTTAAAAGGCAAGTGAGCGAGGGTATGTTGCCCTGAATTCGAAAACTGCCAAGGTGGGGCGGTTCGCTGCCTCGTCAGGAGTGAGGATATGGAGGCAGAGGAGAAAGGACGAGGAGGTAGCGCAGTTTGCCACCTCACCTACGCATTCGAGTCCTGTCTCGTTACACTGCCGCGTCTATAAGTCTTTTCGTCCCGAAGAGACTCCTCCAGTTCCAGAAATTCGTGGAGTGCCAGTCTATCTTGAGTTGCTGCCGAGCAAAGTCATGTACGACCACCTATGTGGTTCATAGGCATATTCTGTGGTGGCTACCTCTTTTTCAGATGGTCGTCTGAAATGTTCCGATATGTGGGCCGAAAATTATATTCTTACATTTTTATCAAAAGTAGTGACATTAAGAGCGAAGGTACTTCAGTAATAAATTAGAGAACACTATTTTCTCTATGAAAAGAAGTCAACGTAATTTTTTTTCATAAACCAGCAGTTTAGCCACAACAGCCTCGGGAAGTTACGTAGGCATAAAAGGGTACCTCTGTACTAAATTGCAGCAACCTTAGTCAAAAGGCGTAGAAACTTGAAGTTACGACTACGAATTATTCTGGTTCGGTTATTTTGACAAGATTCAGAGAAATGGTTTCGAGACGATCATGAGAGGTACCTGCATACCAAACCTCACAAGCCTATGTCAAAAACTTCCACGTTATGAATTTAGAACCAACAAGAATATTTCAGACCTTCCCAATGACCCCTCAGGTCGATCTATCACTTTCCAGACAATGTGATTTAAAATAAGACCGTGGGATTTAGCACGCAGGTAACTATCACGAAAGTATCATAACAATTTCTCTAAATAAAAAAGTAAGAGACTGAAAAATTTCGAAGTCAGGACATAAAGTTTTTTCCTTCATAAGTGCGTAGCTCCTACGTCATTTGACACTGGGTGAAATCTTCGCTATTAACAAAAAAAAATTTTTTCAACTGGAACGGTACACCCATTAGTAACAGCAAAATTTTACGAGTATGCTTGTAAGTAACCAGGTCCATTAATTTGCGCAGTTTTCTTAAGTCAGTGTAAAATTATAAAACCTATAATAATGCCTGACTGGCGGGCGACAAACGAAAACAACTGTCCAATTACGTAATACGTGTGCGCTTATAAGAACTTTTTTTCAGTTTTTACGACTGCGTTTGAAAATATGTCTTTTTTAAGCTTAGTAATTTGAAAATTAATGTACGCACGGAATTTTTAGCTTACGTAGTTGCACTTGGTGCAAAAATATATTGGAAGATTCTTGTATAGAATACACGAAATTGTTTTGCTGTGAACCATCCGCATTCTGAAATTATCCATACAACTGTGTTTAAATTAGATAAATATCGTTGACTGATCGAAAATAAATTAAATGCCTTTTTCCTCTTTGGGAGTATAGATTTTCTAATATTCGATTTATCACAGTTTCAAGATAGTTATCTGCGACGTAACTTAAACAGATTGCACATCTTTCATCTTCACTAAGAAATATAATTTTTACAAAACCATTGATGCTCATATTACAATATTGAAAGGGAGTACCGTAGATGAAATAAAAACGCACATTCCCTGCTGAATATAAGGATAGCTAGAAAATTCGTAAAAAATTAATAAATACTTTTCACCACATTTAACCAACTTTTACTTCAAGTTACCGCCTTTCTTTACTGGGTTAGCTTTATCTTCAAATTATAACAACTAGTTTAATTTCATTTTCTGTACTTCTGGGTGTGATTTGCGTCGAAGCCAAAATATTGCAGACACCGGTCACGAAAGCCTGCGACCTATATTTCCTTGAACAGCAGTTCGTGACGGCTCGATAGCTCGGAGGAACGGCCTTTCGTCATTCAAAATCAAGTATCCTGTCACAAACTGTTCGGCCACGGTTTCTCTCGTGTAATTTTCCCGACCACGTTCATAGCTACAACATACAAATCACAGCAAAACTGCTTTCTCTCGCTGCGGGCGATGCGTCTCCCGCGAAAGTTTTCTATGCGTCAGAAACAAACGCATTCTTCTCAAAAACTTGCAAGCTCTATTCCGCGTGCAAAATTTGTGGCGATTCACATCGTATTCTCTTAGTGTCGGTAACCAATAAAAACGGGGTTTTTTGAGGGATATTAAGGGATAAATGACAGGCAATTATGGATATACGGGAATTTACTCTTTTAGAACGGTAGGTACTCGAAATACAAACATGGTTACAAAGTAATATATTAATTTAGGAAGGGAGCGCAATATTACTGTTTTATAACATATTTAATTAAGCCGAGAGTTGCTGCCACCTATGTAGATCTGCTGACCTTACCGAAGGTGGATTGATGAGGTGGACGGTATCGACAGACGAGCACGCCCCCGCCGGGACTCGAACCCCGAGCCCCGGACGAAAGCTGGATTGCTGTTGAGCGGATGACAGCTGGCGGTTGACAGACCTGGTTTACAGGTTTACAATGCGTTATACCGACATGCTTCTCCTCATTATCTCTCGCTGACCGGAATGCTTGGCCATATGATAACTACATGCATCACGATTAGCGGAAACTGAAAATATTTCAAAATAGGAAACCAATAGCAATATATTGATGCCAAAATATAAAGTATTGACTACCACAGGGAAGACATGTTATGTAATGTGAGGAATGCCAGAGACAGTAACCAGTATATAATACCACAGATAATTTCTAATACGGTAAAAATATTCGCAGAACCACCTAGTAGCCTACATTTGCTGATATAAATCCAGCATAGCTAACTTTTCATGGCAAAACTACAGCACTCGCCTCCTAATTATTGCTTCCTTGTCTAGTTGATTCTGTTAAGTTTACCTAAAAATATACTCCTTTCAGTTTAGTTTTCCCCATTTCGCTTACCCTAGCACGTGGGCATTGGTAAGCTCCGGCCAGGTTTGCTGATGTGTGTTTTTTGTGTGTATCATGGGGCTCTGCTCTCGTCTGTTTGATAACTCACTTTCAGTTACATCGGATGCCATTTACCTTGTTATACTAAGTCTTTGTTGTTTTATATTGTTGTTCTCTTTGTGCCATCATTCTTGATACAACAACGATTTTACGATGCGGCAAAATTTTGTGCTGTCGTCGATATATTATTTGTTTTCTTGTCGTCTTTCTGGAAACGTTTTTAAGAATTTACAGAACTGTAGGTACGTTACATGAGACACTAAAAACACAAGTGGCAAATGCCTATAATCATTGTTTGCTGCTTTCTGGTTTAAAACAATTTATGAGTAAATTTAGTTATCACAAATTAGTTTTGTAAGAAAATAAAATTATTTGTGAATTATGAGAGACAGCGAGAAAAATAAAAGGTTTCCTTGCAAACATATTTAATTCAGAAATATACATTTGTCGACTTACACGATTTGTATTCTGAGCGCCTCAAAAGCTAATACTGGCTTTTTACGTGATGTATATACATACACATACATATAAATAAATATATTTATATTTACAATTAACTTGGCAAAATTTACTAGTAATTGTGTATGTCTACAAAAACTGTTCCCCTTATAAATTGTCGTACCCTTACCAAACACACATTGTCTTGTTTTAAGTACACCAAATTACAATAAACTACTTGTCAAACTACAGACCAATGGCGTGCATGATAGATAATAACGTAATTAACGAAAGTAAACAGCCACGGAATTTGTTCGAGTTTATTTCCTTGTGGCATAAATTTAAATTTTCTCGAGTTTGTCCATCTTTTTGATACGACCAGACACCTACCTACTCGCAGTAATTACTGGCATTGATTACCCTAATTAGACCTTGCTATGATGTTTTTATATTTATATTTTGTGATGATTCCGTGCCTAAATACCACAGCAACCAGCCGCATACATGCATACTTATTACGTTAATGTTACTATTGCTTTGCTTTGGGAACGACTGATAACAGTGAAAACCAAACGCAATACACAATCGACAGATGGTTTTGTACATTTGCTATCTGTACAGAAAAATAAATTTTCCGATAAATTATTAATTTGGCATTACAGGACATACATAATTATTAAACGTATACAATTGCTAGTAGTTGACATAATACACACATTTCCTGGCATTTTAGTCGAGATTTCCATTTTACTTCTAATAAATGATTGTATACAAACCATTTATTTCCTTGGTGACAATTAACTGTACGTAAACCTTTCGAATAATTTTCAAATAGCGTATTAGGCAAATGCAAATTCAAAATACTCAATAAAAGTGCTGTTTACTATGCAAAAAAAAAATCTCCCTTTTCAGAAAACTAAACCTAACATTTATACCGTCATGAAAGTAAATAAAAATTACTTCAATCGCTGCGCATCTAATATTATAAATGGCAGCTGATAAAATTTTGATACCACTACCTACCTATCCGTAATATACAGAACTAACGGTGTCGCGTTAAATATAACCTCATTTACTAATGTTAAGTTATCTGAAACTGGCATTGCTCTAAGTACAATTTCTGTAAAATGTCAGTTAAAAAAATGTTTTTAACCACACGAATGAAGAACAAGTGAAGTGGGCCTACAAAAAAACGCCATCGGGATAACTAAGTAGCTTACTTACATCAATGCATCAACGATGAGGCAAATTTACCCAGGAAAATTCAAGCGGTCACTTTAATTTGGAAATATGTCACAATATATTTAGTTATTCGTGTCATTATGTTTTCTAACATGGTTAACCAACAACAACAAGAAGCACTCATAGTAAACTATGGATTATATAATTTAAAAACATGATTTATTGGAAATTGAACCAGAGATCTCGAAATATAAAAATAATTTACATAATTACATTATTACCTACAAATATGCTGACTAATCAAAATAAACCGAGCTAAAAGCGAACCTTGTACGATAAAGTATCAACATAATATTTTAATTTAAATGTTCTAAAGATATTCTTCTTATTTTGAAAATAACCGCTCGATATGAACATAAAACATAAAATTCAGGTGATATTACTTATTATGTAATATGAATTGAAGTCGATGAATTGCAAAAAAATGTATCCTTCAGATTTATCTAGTAACCGAGAAACGTTTAAATGGAATCATGGAAAACAATAAATGCGCAGTATAAACAAACAAGAAGTTACCAGTATAACTGATAAGCCTATTTTCCACAATGTGGGTGCTATTAAAACCTGAAAGTTAAAATGATTTACGTAATCTAGGAATATCAATTAATAATATTGATTTAAACGTATGTCACACGAAATATACTAAACATAAGTCAGCTTGTTAAGTAATATGCAAGTACCCATTTTAATAAAATTATGGATAAATAGTTTTGAGATGTCTTTCTATCATAAAGATAAAAGAATAGTTGCCGTTTTCAAAACAATACAAAAGGATGAATGAGATACGTAAAAGTAAAGTCAGATTTGTATGATGTATGTGTACCAAGTTTGATAAAATTCATAAAAATATTTCTTACTATATGTATTACTATACCAAAAATATGAAAAATGCCGCAATTTCCAATATTATCAAGGAGTGAACGAAATATACAAAAGTCGAGTCAAATTTGGTGTAGTATTTGTGTACTAATTTTGGTGAAATTCTGAAAAACTTTTCCTAAGAAATGTTATACTTTGCTAAACATAAACAAGTTCGCCATTTCGACGATATCAAAACTGGATGAACGAAATACCCTAAAGTCAAGTTAGATTTGTATGTTGTACATGTGTACCAAGTTTGATGATATTCTGAGAAATATTTCCTAAGATATGTCATACTGTGCTAAAAATATCAAATTACAGCCAATTTGAAAATATGAGCAAAGAATGTGCGAAATTCACAAAAGTCAGGTCAGCTTTGAATATAGTATATGTGTACCAAATTTGATGAAATTAGAATGTACAGTTCCTTAGATATCAACTTGATAGAAACCTTTTTTAATGACCGCTATTTTGAAAATAATAAAAAGGCTTAAACGAAATATATAAAAATCGTATCAGATTACAAAGTACTATATGTGTATAAGGTTTGATGAAACTCTATCCATTGGCTCAACCATTTTTAGTTGAGGACACACACACACACACACACATTCACAGACACACACACACAAACAGAAAGGTGATCTCATAAGACTACTTTTTCCTTCGAAAGTAGACAGTAATACAAATTTACGAAATGTGTTATGAATTTTTCTATGAATACTGAATTTGATGAAATTCCGAAAAACGTATAAACATACACATAATCAGGTATAATGAAAATGTTATAAAATACCTTAAAGTTCAGTAACCTTACGACCTAAACACTATATCTAGTTTAAATTCGGAGAAAAATTTTGTGAGACATCAAGTGTGATCGAAAATATTTAAATTACTGTCACCTAGAATATAAAAATACGGGTTTAACAAAATACGTTTAAGTCAATTTACCTTACGAATTTTCTACGTTCGATTGGTAGAATAAAACTGTTGGATGTGTCATGTTAAAAAAAAAAAGTGAAAATTCCCGCCGTTTGAAAATAAACGTAACGTACACAAAATAAATACAATTGATATAAACACTTCTGAGTTATATATGAGTACCGAGATTTATGGATTTTTGAAGAAAAGTTTATAATATTTCTCTTCTTATCTTAATTTTAAAATTATTTTCTAAATTTCGCCATTTTAGAAACATTAACGTGGCATGACCAAATTACGTGTACGTCAAGTAACCTTATAAGTACTACATGTGCACCGAGTTTCGTAAACAAAAAAAACCTTGAAATAAATTGTGATCAGATTTTTTTTTTTTTTTTTTTTAATTTCAACGCAACGTTAGCAAACCATTATTTAAAATATTGACGGAATATTTTACTTGGTGCTTTGCTGCACGGAAAGAGTTACAAGTTTAAATGAATAACACGCATTTGCAAAACAAGTTACATGAAAAACTACATTCTCCATAATTCGGAGAGGAATAATTCTGAAAATTTTAATTGATAAACATACGTTGAACTAAAGCGGACTAATTGAAACTGAAGTTCCCACCTTTATCGTGATGCCGAAGGCTGTGAGGCTGCAGTCGACCAGCGGTGAACGGCCTGTTTAGACCTAAAATCTGAACCATCTCCCAGGCACGGCGATGAACGAGCGGTAGACGGACCATTCTCTCTTCTATGTGACCACAACCAGACAGACCCAGTTTGGCTGGCTGCACTGGTCTATAATCCCGTATAGCTGGCCTCCACCGCCCGACGTTAGGAAAGAGGCCGGTTTTTACAGTTGGCCTGACGTAACACCAATTTTATTGCCCGTTTACGTTGTGGCTATGGTGCTAAAAACATTTAAAATGACTGCCAATTGGACATTTATTCATAACTAAATCTTATTGAGGAACACTTGTTTTTAACTGTATCTTTCAAGTTACTCTATGCGAAACATTACTTTTTTTTTTTCGTACATGTAATATTGATAATTTTAACAATTCCTTTCTGCCAATTTTTCATTAAAGGCAATATCTGATAAAATGTATCAGTATTCAATCGTACCACGCACACAAGTTCGTGTGAAATATATTTAGAACTAGCATCGCACCCGCGGCTTTGCTCGCGTGTATTACTCAGAGCAGATAATATTAACTTCGATAGAAAATCCTCTTTGTACACCAGATAGGTAGTTTAGTCATCAAGTGTTAGACAAACAAATCTGATAGTTCAGTTAGTTCTGCAAAAGGATAAATAGCTATAGCTGATCACGCGAAAAGCAGTTTTAAGTTTGTCGCTGCCACTAACAGCGAATTCACCTGGGCCTTATTTATAGTCACAGTAAAGTTGACTTCGTGGGGTAATTACAGACTCTTTAATGTAAGAGGGTAATCGAATTAAAAACGTAGTTAATATGCTATTAAGACTGAGTTCCTCCAAGCAAAACCATTCGTGATACTGTCCTCAGCAACATATTTGTTTTTCAAAACCTTAACTTGAAGTTAAGTGGCACTAAGGGGACTTGTGTCGATGAAATATGATCGTATTGTTAGGTGTCCCAACCTAGAGGTTAGTGAGATGGTATATGTGGGCTAATGCTGTCGAGGAACTTAAGTAGATAGTTGACTGCAAAATCCTGTTTCACCACTTTCGATCTTCATTAAAAATGCATTAATTTCATCTTCCTTGTAGTTTCTGTGAGTCAGACTTGAACATTTGCACAGCCTTTGAATAAATTTAAGCCGAAAATTTCCCAGACAGAAGATCGGAACTACAAACACCTGAACTACATCACGTCGTAATTATTCATCAAAACTAATTTTAAAAAAACTATATTAATTGCCTGGGCTTATATAGGTTGTAGTAAACCACGTCTCGGTAGAACTGTAGAATGAAACCCCTGTATAATTTTTATTTCTCGCTGATCGCACTCGCTTTTCAGATCACCTACTTTGAAAGTTCACAAACTAAGTTATTTCTTTTATTACGTTAAATTTATAAATAAAAAAACCTAGAATACTTTTTTAGATACTTACGTAAGCATCATTCTGAAGCGAACAGACCACAATATCTCTGCTGGTTAAATAAGTATCATCGGCTGATAGAAAACAAATTGTATACCTTTTCACACATTTAGGAGAAGAATTTCTGGAAAACTTAATCTCACAACTTAAATATTTGTTAATATATTTACGTGAAGTAAAAATCACGACGATAGAGCATTCAGTCAAAGCAAATTCGATCATCCATAAAAATCACATATCACAACTGTACATCACTGAGAGATCGAATTTTAGACAATCCTGAAACATATTTGCGGCTATTTACCTAATAATCATCCTGAAGTAAAAATAAAGTGAATATCTCAGTGGGTTCAATATACAACGAAGTTGTAAGAAAAACACATTCCAAGTGTTTTTACCTTCTGAAAGACTAAAATTCGAAAAACATTTATAACACATTTTAGACTACTTTACTTGTGTCTCTCGAACGTGAAAAACACGACAATATCCAGCTGGGTTTAAGATACGTCGACAATTAATTTAAAACACATTAAATCAGTTTTCACCACTTTCAAACCTCCGTACGTGAGGATATTCAAAATTCCTTGAAATAAATTTTCAGGTGTTTAAGTAAGTATCAATCTTAAACAAAAATCACGTTGCTATATAAAACATTAATTAGATCGATACCGTCTACCTCATCAATCCACCTTCGGTAAGGTCAGCAGATCTAGTTAGGTGGTAGCAACCCTCGGCTTAGTTAAATATGTTATAAAAAAGTAATATTGCACTCCCTTCCTAAATTAATATATTACTTTGTAACCATGTTTGTATTTCGAGTACCTACCGTTCTAAAAGAGTAAATTCCCGTATATCCATAATTGCCTGTCATTTATCCCTTAATATCCCTCACAAAACCCCGTTTTTATTCGTTACCGACACTAAGAGAATACGTTGTGAATCGCCGCAAATTTTGCACGCGGAATAGAGCTTGCAAGTTTTTGAGAAGAATGCGTTTGTTTCTGACGCATAGAAAACTTTCGCGGGAGACGCATCGCCCGCAGCGAGAGAAAGCAGTTTTGCTGTGATTTGTATGTTGTAGCTATGAACGTGGTCGGGAACATTACACGAGAGAAACCGTGGCCGAACAGTTTGTGACAGGATACTTGATTTTGAATGACGAAAGGCCGTTCCTCCGAGCTATCGAGCCGTCACAAACTGCTGTTCAAGGAAATATAGGTCGCAGGCTTTCGTGACCGTTGTCTGCAATATTTTGGCTTCGACGCAGATCACACCCAGAAGTCCAGAAAATTAAATCAAACTAATGGTTATAATTTGAAGATAAAGCTAACCCAGTAAAGAAAGGCGGTAACTGGAAGTAAAAGTTGGTTAAATGTGGTGAAAAGTATGTATTAATTTTTCATAAATTTTCTAGATATCTTTGAATTCAGCAGGGAATGTGCGTTTTTATTTCATCTAAGGTAATCCCTTTCAATATTGTAATATGAGCATCAATGGTTTTGTAAAAATTAGATTTCTTAGTGATGATAAAAGATGTGCAATCTGTTTTTGTTACGTCGCAGATAACTATCATGAAACTGTGGTAAATCGAATATTCGAAAATATATTCCCAAAGAGGAAAAGGCATTACATTTATTTTCGATTAGTCAACGATATTTATCTAATTTAAACACAGCTGTATGGATAATTTCAGAATGGGGATGGTTCATAGCAAAACAATTTCGTGTATTCTAAACAAGAATTTTCCAATATATTTTCGCACCAAGTACAACTACGTAAGTTAAAAATTCCGTGCGTACATTAATATTCAAATTACTGAGCTTAAAAAAGACATATTTTCAAACGCAGTCGTAAAAACTACAAAAAAGTTCTTATAAGCTAGCACTTCATGACGTAATTGGACAGTTGTTTTCGTTTGTCGCCCGCCAGTCAGGCATTATTATAGGTTTTATAGTTTTACACTGACTTAAAAAACTGCGCAAATTAATGGACCTGGTTACTTACAAGCTTACTCGTAAAATTTTCCCGTTACCAATGGATGTACCGTTCCATTTGAAAAAATTTTTCTTAGATAATAGCGAAGATTTCACCCAGTGTCAAAAGACGTAGGAGCTTCGCACTTATGAAGAAAAAAACTTTTATATCCTGACTTCGAACTATTTCCGTCTCTTATTTTTTAATTTAGAGAAATTGTTATGAAACCTTCGTGATAGTTACCTGCGTGCCAAATCTCACGGTCCAATTTTTAATCACCTTGTCTGGAAAGTGATAGAATGACCGGAGGGGTCATTGGGAAGGTCGGAGATGTTCTTGTTGGTTCTCAGTTCATAACGTGGAGATTTTTTACGTAGGCTTGTGAGGTTTGGTAGGCAGGTACCTCTCATGATCGTCTCGAAACCATTTCTCTGAATCTTGACAAAATAATCGAACCAGATTAGTTCGAAGTCGGAACTTCAAGTTTTTTTTTTTCTTCCTGAGAGTATATCTCCTACGCCTTTTGACTAAGGCTGCTGCAATTTGGTACAGAGGTACCCTTTTACGCCAACGTAACTTCCTGAGGCTGTTGTGGCTAAACTGCTGGTTTATGAACAAATTACGTTAACTTCTTTTCGTAGAGAAAATCGTGTTCTCAAATTTAATACTGAAGTACCTTCGCTGTCAATGTCACCAATTTGATAAAAATTCAAGAATATAATTTTCGGCCGCCATATTGGAACATTTCAGACGACCATCTGAAAAAGAGGTAGCCACCACAGAACATGCCTATGAATCACATAGATGGTCGTACATGACTTTGCTCGCCAGCACCTCAAAATAGATTGGCACTCCACGAATTTCTGGAACTGGAGGAGTCTCTTCGGGACGAAAAGACTTATAGACGCAGCAGTGTAACGAGACAGGACTCGAATGCGTGCGTGAGGTGGCAAACTGCGCTACCTCCTGGTCCTTTCTCCTCTGCCTCCATATCCTCACTCCTGACGAGGCAGCGAACCGCCCCACCTTGGCAGTTTTCGAATTCAGGGCAACATACCCTCGCTCACTTGCCTTTTAACCCTAATCCCTTGTTCCCTTCATGAAGTAGGGTGCAAGTTGTGAATTCGAATCTAGGGCTCGAGAAGGGTAAACGGCTTGTCCCCTTAGCTGAAGAGGACGTTTTTGGGCGCATATGAGCCATTTCTGTGAATTCGAACAGCAGGACATATGACGTCACTTCCACGATGCATTTTTCAAGGGTTCGAAGCGCGGTAAGGGCCCTTAGACGGCCAAATTGAACACGGCCCATAATTTTCCCTGGCACACCTCCTCTGTTGAAACGGGGCTTTTTCTGCCTGTCTGGCTTATAAAGAAGTCACAAACCATCTGCAGGTCGGTCACCGGCCAGCCGTTCTTGTAGTGCTCGCTCATGAGCTACTATCAATACTTACCCTTATACCTCCAAACTTCTTCCTGTGTCGACCCGCAGTGTTCCCGAGATTTAAGAAAGCCCTTGTAGGTGGTTCGGGATACAGTGAGCACTCAAGTAAGACTTATTAAAGTTATATTTCCAGCCAATTCATATCTTTCCGCGAGTAATGGCTAACGATGGAAAATGACTAACCTCTGTGGACACATCACTTGATGTTTGCGCGCGAAAGATAAATTATGCAATCAATATTCACTTATATCGTTTGATAAAAAAACTTTATTTAATTCATATAATACAACTATGCCACGTTTGATTGATTTGGTTTCAGCAATATTGCATTTAAATAGACAAATACACGGAACTACATTGCGTAATTTTGCTACCAACCATACAAGCAGTAAGATGACTATAGTTAATGTTGAATTATATGCAGTAACGGCTAGTGATAATTTTCAAGGATTATATTTTTAGTGCTCACTTTATTCCGGACTAGCAACCTGGCGGACGGCTATGTATATGAGCACACGGCATTCGACGAAATAGTTATTCTGGGGTTCAGCAAGTGCGTGGCAGCTGCGAACTCGGCAGCGAAGATGATGTACATGGTAAGGTAGATCCGAATGAGAATAAACTAGATGTGGCAACTGCAGACCTGATGAGAGCACTAACTACTGACATGCGCTAGTGATGAGATACCATTCCCAATATACACTCGTGACTTGCCACTCGTACGTACATTACCTGACAAAACTAGCCATGTAGGCTATCAATACACTCTCATATCATATCTCGAAGTTGTGGCCTGGACACTTCCTTACATTTGAATGAGTTATACACGTAATACAGTAGCATTTTTTGTAAGTTTTAATAGTACTGAATACTCTTCACGCTACTCGACTGTGATATGTCATGGTGTATAAACTGTTAACTCTACAGACACAGACACTAGTATTTGTGGTACAAATTGAGCGTAAACAAATTACAGACTTTTTGCTTGATTGACGATAATGGTGGGGTTAGCAGGTCGCGAGCCACTTCCCCAGCACCTAGGTATCTGAATGCCTCAGTTACTGGACTAGCACAAACTGATATTTGCGCACTAAGTAGCACAAACAGATCACAAACAGATCGCAGATGTTGTTCCTGATCGATAGAGGTGTGAGCTAGCGTGTCACCAGCTATCCAGCAAATTATTTGTTCACCAACATTTACCTACCTTCAAACAACCGTTTTTAAAGTTTAACTTTTATTTTTTGTTATAATTGTCGGATATTTGTTATTTATGTCCGGTGATATTCGGTTGAAAACCCATTTGTTACATTCTATTTTTTTTTTCTTTTGTGCAAATTTTTTTTTATGATGGCCAAACATGCACATTTATTATTAAACCCGACTGTACGTTTAACCAACCATTAAAAAATTTAAAAAAAAAAGTCATTATTTAGTTCAAGAACTTTTTTTCAATTTATAAATTCTACGTTAACCACTGCGCTCATTAATTATAATATATAATAATAATTATCCATTATTTAATTTGGCATACTAGTACCACCAACATGGTGTTTAATAATGTGTTCTTACTCATCGTAGTAGGCAAATTTACCAACATATTTCCAACTGTTTGCCTAATGTATGTTGCAACTGGAGATCTTATTTTTATGCTTTATCACAAATGGCATAGTCTTCCTTAGTAAGAAAATTGAAAAAAAAAAAAATAGATATACATTTTAATGAAAATATACCTTCAGGGTTAAACAGCCTGGCGAGTCACTTTACATAGTTAAACATGATTATTTTTTAAAATTTAGTTGATGTTATTTTGAAGACGTAGGTAGTTATCGTTAACATCTAAGGAAGGGGAGAAAATTATTAATGCAATTAAATTCGAAAGTTTAAAAATGAAACATGTGTATCGATTGTTACATCTTTATATCATTAAGATAAAAAAAAACGTTTTCTAAATATTTCAAATGGATGAACAAGAAAGACGAAAGACAAGTCAGCTTTATATACAGCATGTGTAACAAGTTTTATGATATTCCTGAATGTATTTAGTCAGATATGTAATTCTATGCTAAAATATAATAAATGCCACAATTATGAAAATATGATCACAGCGTGAAAGTAATACACAAAATTCAAGTCAGTTTTGTGTGTAGCATATAAATACCTAGATTACTGAAATTATAAAAAATATTATCTAAGATATTTTAAATTATGCTAAAATTATCAAAATGGCATCCATATAAAAATTATGAACACAAGTTTAACGAAATATGCAAAAGTAAAGTCAGCTTTATATTTGTACATGTGAACCAAGTTTGATGAACTTTTGAATTACGGTTATTTAAATATCTAGCTTGATCTTCAAATGATAAAATGGCCGCCATTTCGAAAATATGAACAGGGCTTAAACAAAATATGCAAAAGTCAAGTCTGATTACGAAGTACTATATGTGTACAAAGTTGAATGAAATTCGATCCACTGGTTGAAAACTTCTTAGGAAAGGGGCCATTAAGGGGGCTGCACACACGCACGCACACACACACATACACACGAACAGGAAAGTGATCTCATAAGCCTACTTATTAATTCGGCAAGTAGGCTAAAAATTTATTCCATACCACTTCACATTGTTTTATCTGTTTTTGTCAGCACAGACTATGGCACATTAGGTTTTAACAGCGCAGTATCAGATATTAAGCTGTTAAGAACATATTTTCAAGGTTATTTAAACCAGTGTTTCTAGACTGTCCCGTCCTAGTCAGGTTACAGCCAGGGAGCATATAAAAACTCGGCAAGCGATTCCCAGCTTCGGCCGTCGTGCTTTGTTTCTACATTTCTTTCCAAAATCTTTCCATGGGAATGGTGGAAAGTTTCTCTAACAAAGGCAATAAGCCTTCTCTCTGGTTTGTATTTGAAACATTCTTAATGTCCTGCTGTTGATAATTGGTTGAGGTACGTCTTATATAGGTCAGTGTACGGCTTATTTAGTTGTGGCTATGTGCAAATACGACTGATTATTCAGTAAAATCTGCAAGGTTCCATATAACGTAGGTTACTGTATAGGAAATATTAATGTGACATTAAATTTGAAGCAAAATTATACATTTTACCAAGCAATCTATGACTTCTTTCCCGATCGCGTTTGTTGATGGCTGCCAACAAGTGCGGCCCTGCAGCAATAATTATACATTCCAAGTCAGTCTTCATCGTGCGGTTAAATGCTGGACCCAAAACTACTGGTTGTGGAAAAATTCCGACACTTAAATTCACGCACGCAATCTCTCGTCTACCTTCTGGAGTCACTTAAACTCGGGAAAGAGATGCAGGGGAACCCATGGGTGCAGATTTTGTCTCTTGATAGAACTTGTTTTTGTACGAGATCTGGAGCCACGGTGAAGAAAAACTGTATCTCTTTCTCGGACACCTGAACAGCTTGCATTTCAGCATCAAATTCACTATGGAACAGGAAAAGGATGGGAAATTGGCTTTTTTTATGTCCTCGTAACCAGAGACTCAGATGGCAGACTAGGACACAGAGTCTACCGCAAACCTACCCACACTGACAGATATCTTTATACTAGTTCACATCACCCACCGATCTAAAAAAAGAACTGTCATTTCTACCCTGGTAAACAGAGCTAGTAAGATCAGTGAACAATTCAACCTACTTGACGAAATCAATCATCTGATCAGAGCACTACAGTCAAATGGGTATAGCAAGAAACACATACAGAAAATAACCAACAAGCCACCAGCAGCCGAGAAACAAGAAAAACTGAAGAACTTTACTGTACTTCCGTTTGTACAAGGAATTTCCAACCGCATAAGCAGGGTCCTAAGAAAACATGACATCCACACCATACAGAAGCCTCTGAATAAATTGGAGACTATCCTTCCATCTGTCAAGGACAAAACTCCTGCAGAACAACTGGCAGGAGTCTACAAAGTACCTTGTCCCTGCGACCTAGTTTATGAAGGACAGACTGGAAGAAGAATAGTCACAAGGATGAAAGAACACATTCACGACTGTAAACAGGAGAACCAAAGAGATCAGCAATAGCCGAACACTCATCAAACACCAAGCATGGAGTACATTTCAGCCAGTTCGAGTCAATAGCCAACATCAGTAACTACAAGACAAGAACAATACGAGAGGCAATAGAGATTATAAAACATCCTCTGCCAACATTAATATAGATGATGGTTACAAGCTAAGTAGGACTTGGGGACCTTTGTTCCAAAAATCTGGACAGTAAAACACCCACCATATGACATGCCAGAATATAATCATGACTGGCCACCTCTCCAGCCAATCAGGAGAGAGCTTTAGTGATTGATCATCCAGGGAACCAATGTGGAGCCCCCTCTACTCCTATTGGCCCAATGGACAGCCAATCACATGCAAGGTGCTATCAGCCGCTATATAAGAGCCTCCCTCAGCTTCTGGTTTGCAGTCTTGCTCGAGACATTCTAAAGATGTCTGCTGCAAGGTATGGTACGAGCTACCAAGACGCGGCTCCAGCCCGGAAGCCGAGACAACCATCATATTTTCAGTTGTGTAGTGGTTTCATAGATCTTAATTTACTCCACATGATATATATATATATATATATATATATATATATATATATATATATATATATATATATATATATATATATATACTGATCTTCGTGGTGTTACAGTAGTACCAATAAATGGTTCGTCGAAGTACCTACAAAATACAACAATCACACCTATGGGTAAGATAATACTGATAATACTGTAGCCAAATTGTTTAATTTAATATTTTCACGACACAGTGTTCGTTTTCTAGACCTTACTTGTGAACTACATTTCCTCATTGTACAAAATGGCGCGTGTGTGTGTGCCCCATAAAAATTTTTGAACCAGTGCACCGAATTTCATCAAACTTTGTACACACATAGCACTTTGTAATCCGACTTGAGTTATCTATTTTGTTTACCCCCTTTCCGTATTTTCAAAGTGGCAGTTAGTTTTATATTTTTTTAATAGTATTACACATTTTACGAAATATTTATGAGAATTTCACCAAACTTGATACACATACACTATACATACAAAGCTGACTTTATTGTGAACTTCGTTCTTCCTGTATTCGTATTTTTCAAAATGGCGGTCTTTTTAATATTTTAGGTGTAGCATAACTTATCTGATGAAATATGTTAAGGAATTTCATCAAACTTGATACACATACTTCATATAAAGCTGATTTGACTTTTCGGTGTCTCCTTCATCCTTTTGTAATATTTTGAAAATGGCGTCTGTTTTTTATGTTTATGATGAAAGACTTGTCAGAAAATTGTTTCCTTAGTTTAATTAACTGTGGTATTCGTATACTATTTAGTAAACTGACATATATTCCGTGTATTGTACGTCAAAATCAATATAATAATTTAATGTTCCCAGATTACGAAAATTATTTTTATCTTTTGCGGTTGATTTGCACCCACCTTAAGGAAAGTAGGCTTATTAGTTACGCTGGTAACTTCTACTTTTTTTCCGATAACCAATGAAATAACGGCACTTACCTACACTTATAAGGCACTTGTGGTAATTCACTCGCAGGATTAAGATGGGTTATTTCAGTCATATGACCAGGTTTGGTCGATTACCAGGATTAGGCGAACGCTTGCAATGCTATGAAGGTTTTAAGATGGTGGCAAAAATAAAAAAAACCGACGTATATCCTACACGATAAATTGCTTGCTAAATGGTGTGCCAGCTGTGCATTTTTACACGATATTTAATTTACATTTAAATGTATTATTAGTTCTGGTTGTTGACAGATACGCTATAAGTTGAAATTTCTAACACTGGTGCATTTTGAAGTGCTTAAATCGCTGACCTGCAGTACCTTCGTGAATATTCGTAAGTTCCTATAAATAATGGAAAACCTTATTATAGGCTGTCACTATAAAATTGAGTACTCAGAAGAACTTGTAATTAATTTAATTTATATAATGTTTTGTCAATAGACGGTAACTTTTGAGAGTGTTGAAACTTTTGCACTGGCTTTTAGTTACATGGAAGTTTTCATATTAAAAATAGTAACGATGTTTGCGAAATGGCTAAAAGAAAACTTTACGCAGTGCTCACTTCATCGTGAATGGCCTATATAGCCTTCACTACTGAAATAAACATTTATTAGCATACCGAATCATTAATCAGGCATAGTAAAACTGCTTTAATAATAAATGTTATCAGTAAATATATAACGTAAATGTTAATTTGTAGCATTATTTCTTTGTTTGTTCAAGTTCACCACACTAAAGCGTTCTTAACTTGGAAATACTTATATGCTGCATATTTCAAACTAGATTAACGCCAGGTTGGTTAGGACTTTTATCTACAAAAAAACTATATTATGTTTATTAAAACATTATTATTATTAAGTACGTATCTAAATAAACCAGATAAATAACGTCCAAGAAAGCTAGGCGATGAGAACCGTTTTCTCCAACACATGAATATATTTTACATGTATTTACGGAACTAATAAATTCTAAATGCAATAATTTAGTCATCAATAGCTTAAATTGCAGTTTTAAAAAATATTTTTGTAAATACTATGTCATTATTGGATATAATTTCGCTTTCTTGATAGTATATACCTCTTAATTACTTTTTAAACTACCAATTTTATGTATTTGACATCTCGGTACAACAGCTATACCTGCATATTTTTCGTAGTAAGTGTAAAAATGAATACTCTCAGACTGCCGGTCTCGCGCAAACGTATTGAAGTTCATACTTGCTTGCAACTATTATATACAAAACAGTACGTTACCCTATCATTGTATAATCAATATTGTTGAGACCAATCGCCTGAAAATAGAACATCTGGTTAATGGAAATTCTTGTCTTACCGCATATAAATAAATATATGAAAACAATAAACCCCAATCCAATTCACCGAAAGCGGCTATAAAACCAGCAGGAACATGGTTACCCCATGTGCGCAAGGCCTCCTTGAGAAAATAAAGCGACTTGATTGTAAGTACAAACCGTTTTTTGGTCAACCCTCAGAATCAAAAACATTGTGACGAAAGTAATACCGAGGCAAGCGAAACTGGAAACGTAGGACTTAGGACAGTGTTTATCAAATAAAATGTGAATATTTAAGTATGTACACAGAAAAAAAAAACTGTTTTGTGGTGGCTACAAAATGTTTTGTCAATATGGACCACATAAAATAATTTTGTAGTGGTTACAAAATGTTTTTGTAGTCGCTACAAAACTTTATTGGGGACAGCAAAAATTCTTTATGGTCACTAAAAAAATGTGTAATATCCACTTAAACAAAATATTTTGCAGTGACTAATAAGTTTTTTTTTCAGTGTAAATTGTATAAACGTGTAGGGCTCTTAGCCTGAGCTGTAACGACCACCAAAATAATATTAAGAAAAATGAAACTGTAAAATTCAGACTAGTCAAACGTGTTTATGGAAGTAGCCATAGCATATTGTGGGAAGATGCTACTCCAATGACAATGGAAGGAAACCAGACAAAACAGAAAATTTTTATTGAGTAAGCGGATGTGCCCAGACGACAAATCAAATAAGCGACCAGATACCAGCAAGAGGTTTCTTAACTGTTTTTTTCCTCGTGATCTGCAAGATAACGTCATGCGGAGTAACGGACACGGCGAACGATTCTTATCCTGGTAAAAAGCAAAAATTAACAATGAGCACCAGAGATCGCAAGAAAATATTGTCACCACTGACAGTTCGCAGGAGCAATGCAGGCGACGAGACATTAGGCACATCAAGCTGATACACACACCAGATGTCCCGTACCACGTTGACCGCGGAGTCGCGGTGTCCAAGTGGTCAGATCGCGGGACTCCCACGAAGGTGATCAGGGTTCGATCCCCGGTTGGTTCAGCGAGGAATTTTCATTGCCATTTGGCCGGCGGGTTTTCTCGGGGATCTCCCGTTTATGCCTCCTTTCTCATTCCGTCACTTCTCCATTGTACGACTTATACGTGTCATATATCAGGATATGAAAGTGCCTACGGGGCGTCCAGTCAAAAATCTGCATTCAAGGTGCGATACCCTGTCTTCGGGTAACCTACCCATCCGCTATTTATTTTTATTTTGCCACGTGCTCGCGGCAAAAATCTAACAGCAAAGAAACAAAAAATATGTCTTATCAGCCTTCTAACATAAGTGAATACTGCACAATGCAGCAAGTCATCCGGAACTTAGGTATACGACAAAGTGTACTACTTTGTCATAGAAGCGAAGTTCTAATCAAGGCTGCAACTATGCAATTGACCCAAGTCATGGATCTGATATGATCCACGACGAACTTCCCTGCAAGGGATTCTCTCAGTGGTCACTGTGCAGCCCATGTTCCCTCGCACGAGGATGACTGCTCGGGACGGCGATAGTCAACCTGTATTCTACACAGAAATATAAAGCAATTCTCCAAGTGACCAGACTGTGCTACCTTGTTGTGAAGGTTGTCCAGTATACCATTCCCATTTCAGCCACAGCTCCGGTGAAGGCCAACAATCCCACCAAGGAATGCCAGGAGGCATATTCTAAGTTTCGTGGTTACGAAGCAATTGACGGCGTGAAGAAACTGTCACTTATCCTACTGAAAAAGTAGTTTTCAATTTAATATGTATTCAGATTTCGGTCGTTCATAACGGCGTTCTGCACTGCAATATTCGTAATTGTATCATTGTACCAAATATTTTCCATCTCTTACGAATAACACTAACAGTTATTTCCCACAAATAATATATTTTTACAGTTAATAGTTTTCGTACTAACGCGTGTCAAAGTAATGATTTGACTATTTTCTCTACTTACCCAACGTAAAGTCTATTCAAACGATACGAATTAAGGTAATGATGTTTCATTTATTTCAAATAATTGCAAATAACTCTAATATTTTCTAACCAAATGCTTTGAATAAATTTGAGACTCTGTATAGTCACACGATACACATTTATTCCAGAGCGTTTTATCGAATAATGTACCGTTTGCTAGCAAAAAATTATTCTGATTCTTTTTGGTTTATTTTGACACCAAAATATGTGATATTTCCGGGACAAAATTCTAAAAATACGTTTGGTGTATTGCAACAGAAAATGAAGATACAAACGATGATATATAAGCGTTAAAACTGTAAGAATCAATTTGCCGTAAAACAATATTTTTAAAACTACTGAAAAACTTAAGTAATTAAGACTGAAAATAAATATATTATGATGGATACTGACATCTCTCTTTTTTCACATGCGCCGTAAATATTATTTTTCTTTAAATACGGGTGTTCAAATATATGCAAACATTAAGGTATGTTACAGAATTTTTTCAATACAAACATCTCTGACAAAAATGACAAAGATGTCACTTTGTAAGGCCGTTTTCACAGTCGCACGTATGCTACGCGTACGTGCTATGCCGGCGTAGGACGGACGGAGAGGAAGGTTTACACAGCTGGGCGTATGCTATGCGAATGCCCACTTGATGGCATATATCCGAATATAACTTTTCCGTTAGGTGTCATTTAGCTGAAAATATGAACAAAAATGAAAAAACAGATTCTGAATTCATTCGATAAATCGTAGCAGAACCTGAAGGGTGTTTTCATTACGCTGTACAGTGATTTGCGTGAAGCCTTAAACTGATTTTTTTTTATTATTTAAATGTGTGTATTGCATCTTTTGATGAAGTAATCAGTAAAACTGCATTATGTCATATACGTGTAAGTAAACATTATATTTCAGGACTGTGGATAATGTGAGAGGGTATACTCCAGTAGAAATGAATCTTTGTAGGAGAATGTGGTGCTCTGGGCATGGTCGCTTAAAGTAAGTAAATATTTAGTGGTTACACAAATTTTGGTTACTGTGGTCGTAGACAGATTAAAATAGCAAAGGCCTACAAACACTTCTGTTTGCCGGTCGATTAATAGATTACACATAAATTAGTACGGCTAAAAGACAGCGGGCTGTTATGAGGACGTGTATCTTGTGAGACAATTGATACGAGTGTCGCTGGGTCTGCTTGCGGATAACGTAAGTTTGTCTCCTGAACACTTGGTGAAGGCTTCACCTCAGATATCACACTTGACGGTTACGGGGTGTCGAGACTGTTTAGAAACCGCTCATGGAAACGATGAGCTGTGTAGGCCTTAAATATTCAGATGTAATGAATTTAGATACGATAGACATGTACCTGATTTGAAGGGAGTTGTGTTGGGAATTACTCATGTAAATTGTGTAGCATTTTAATACTCACAATCATATTTAGCACTTCCGCTCGGTAGTGCAATTTGTTTCAGCACTAATTGGCATTATTGACGCAAAAATGCATTATCTTCGTTATCTTATTTTCTTGCTTTCTTGGAATAACATCAATAATTCATCCTCAAACACAGTAATTCTTCGAATTATTTCCCTCTGTCATTGATCTCGAATTTGGGATACATATTTTGTGGCCGCAATTTCAGTCTCATAGGTAGTACGGTCCTCTGCTTCTTCACTTGGTAATATCTTAAGCTTGGTTTCTGTAAGCGTTTTAAATTTTTTCCCCCGTTGTATACGTTGGTAGTAGATGAATGTTTTACTATGTCGCAAGATGTGAAGAGACCGTATGCAATGAAATATCTAATCTACAAAAATGTTTCTGTTGCAGGTTGACTAAATACTGTCGATACATAGAATGTAAATGTTTAATTCTTAGTAACAAATTACGGTTGCTTTATAATCTGTTTAGTGTAGATGTACATTTAGCAGTGTCAATTGAGAAATACATTACTTACTACATAATTACACTACAGTTAAGAGATGAAAATAATATTCTTGCTGAAACAGGTTTTGGGGAAAAGACATACATGCTCCGATAAGTAATAGGACATGCAATTCGACCAAAGATAGC
Source organism: Medauroidea extradentata (assembly GCA_003012365.1). Classification (NCBI taxonomy): domain Eukaryota; kingdom Metazoa; phylum Arthropoda; class Insecta; order Phasmatodea; family Phasmatidae; genus Medauroidea; species Medauroidea extradentata. The sequence continues at coordinate 106,933 of PNEQ01032671.1, forward strand.
TTTTGTTACTACTTTAGTTTTGTTCCTTGGCAGGATTCCAAAATTCCCTTAATGTAAGCCAGTATATTAAGAGTCATTCATCCACATTTGGAATGGAAAACGTAAGATGCAGCCACATAAAAAAAACTGTTTCACAACTTGTAGCAAAATGCAGTGTTGCAGTAAATTGGCTATAATTTCATAGCTACGTGTTTTAAGATGCATAGGTCTTTCTACCTTCATATTTGTTTATTTCGTAAGTATTTTGATGTCAAAACTGTATAACGGATACGTGTAAATAACTCTATCATGTGTATGTTTTTTTTTTACTGAGTAACCTGTTTTATGTTGAATCGTGAAGAAATAATGCTACTTATATGACTTGACTTGGTATTCATTACTTTGTTTTAACAATTGTAGCCCACAGCATGCAGGCCACCTGCAAGAAATTGGAAAACTAATATCAACAACACAACTACTACGTAAGACAATGAAATTATGTATTATAATTATACTGAATACTAAATTTTATATATGAAACGATTTTACCCTATTTATTCTTAAATTCACCATTTATTTATAGAAAAAAGTATTTAATTTATTTTCTGTTTGTTCCTTGTTTTATATGACCAGATTCCAGTTTTGTAATTTCATGTTGTGTATGTATCCTGATGACTAAAGCATACTCTTCTTATTTATGTTTTCTTGTATTATTTCTAGTTTTCTTTTGACAGTCATTTATTTCGCAATGTAGCATGTCCAAGTAAATAAATCCAGACATTTTCTATTATGTCGTTCTAAGCTTTCATTTGTATTTCTCGTTTATAATCATCGCACGATTAATTCCATAGGCACGACCTTTCTTCCAATTCACTAATTAGTATTCCCGTTGCGTACGTTGCTAATTGTCATGGAGTACGTTCGGCTGTGCAAGCTCGCTCTTGACCAATGGGCCCTTACGACCACAACTCGTCCGTTCCGTATAAAGCTCGGTGCACACTACCCTTAATTTTCTACTCAATTACTTACTTATTTCTGTTCACAAACATCTATAGCGATTTCACACTAGAACTATGTAGTATAACTTTTATGTTGCGTACACACTATAATTGTTTCTAACAACTGTCGGTACACTAAGAATAATCATACGTGTGTGATCTTGGTTGCTGTAACCCGTAAAGTATAACTGTAGAATTCCCGAAAACTATTTCACAAACAAGAGACGCATGTGACTTCCAAATAAGGTAAACTATCTTGTATTATTTATGTTTTGATAACTCCGGCAGCCATTGTTTAGCAGGGAACAAGAATTGTGTTTCTGTTCAAACCACATTGACAACCCTGCTTGAGTAGGCCTACTTCACGTGCGCCGTGACTTAAACTGTGCATTGTACATGTGCGTAAGCGTACACTACAATGTAAAATATGACTGACTATCTGTGAAATAAAGTACTTAATTCTGTCTGGAACCAGCGTAGTTGCTGTACACAATAGTGCAGTGCTACTTGCACAGAATTTTGGTACGAAATTATGGTTTAAGGGACACGCGTGGACATCATATGCGCGCGGACGGTCCGCTTGACTCTATAAAGCCGTTTTCACAATAGAGCGACGTGCGTCAGCCAATCAGAGCATTGACGTCAGCAACGAGCGCCGAGAACGTTGCACGAGCGGCTGGCACTGGACTTATCGCTCATTGCTGGAGGCGAATACAAAGAAGAAGAAAAGTTGTTTACATGTTGACACGCACGCGTCTTCTTTTCAGGTTAGAACAAAGTTAAAAATAAAAATTATAATTTTGTGTTAAAATACCGGTAGTTGTTTATTTTGCTGTAATATATTACGTAAGTTCGTGAAAATGTAACTAAGATGTTTGTCTTACTTTATATTTGGTATAAACTTTAGCCTGTGTTGTATGTTATGTAATTTATTTATTTTAATTGATGTGAACATGTTAAACAGATTATAATATACTACTATCCGTTCACTTTTTTTTTTCCAAATTACTTTTACAATTTTTAAGTTATTTCTCTACATACGGCAGCACAAGTTCGTGTCGCCAGCGGCTAGTGATGTTCCATCGCTCTGTTATGAAGTTGTAGCAGGAACTTGTCGCTGGCGGCAAGCGTCGGGCGTATCGCGCCACTGTATTGTGAAAACCGCTTAAGGGTGTTCACGTGGCAACAATTCATAATTTTATACTTGTACGAGATAGTGTTCGTTCTATAGAAGTTACTTGTGACTAAATTTTCCAGTTGTAAAAATTATTTAGCTCTCATAGTTTTCCCATAGCGGCATCTTAAATCAGAATTAGCAAGTTACGGGAAATTAGGAATTACAAAAACCCAGTGACTTACTCGAATGAAATAATTTTCATTGAAATTAAATATTATGAGTCATATTTTAAAATATAAAAAACACTCAACAGTCACTTTGTATTTTTTAAAAATTGCCATAAATAAAGTAAATTGTCATAAATTTAAAATTTTTTAAAAGTAACAAAGAAATTCCATTGCGTGTTTTTAAATCTTTTAGCACGTGTACCATAATATATAATTTGAGTATAAATTGTTCAATTCAAGTAGGTGACTTAGTTTTTGTTATTTCTATGTTCATTTTGACTTTGTCATGTCAATATGGGAAGATCATGAGAACCTATATTTTTACAACGAGGGAATGCAGTCTTGAGTAACGTCTATAAAACGAACGCTACGCCACGAAAATATTAAATTATGCGTTTTTGCCACGTGAACACCCTTAAGGTCTCTTACCAGTGCGTAGGGCGTACTACGCAACGTGTGACTGTGTAATCGGCCTACGTTTATACGTTTTCTATCACTCTAAATTATTTAATTAGTATATTTTCAAAAGTTTTAGTTTGTATAATTAGCGAAAGTCGTCAATTTGCTACATTGACATGCGACTATACGAAAACTGTGGAACGGAAAAATATCTGTGAAAAATTACTATAAATATAATGTCTAGATTTGATCAGTGTTTGGTGAAGTTACAAAACTAAGAATTTTTTAGGTTATCTTTGGCTGTACTGCTTTTCGAGCAGCGTAACAAGATGGCTGGCATTACGTCCTTCTGTAAAATATATCAGTTTTTCTTAATGTTAGGTGTTTTCTTAAACGTATGCGAGTGTTTAGATAATATTAATGTACATAATGTACACGATTCAATGTGATAAAAATACAAAAAAAATATTTTTTGTTTGTCAACCAAATAATCAATATAATAGCCATAAACTTGAGCGAAACTAGACGGCACATTTTTATACCAGTCCCTAATAGTAAACTGTGGCAAGCAGGAAGGTATTTGGTTCTCTGCTATTATTTTTTAATGGCAAATAGCATACGTATTTCACACCAGGGAGAAAGAAAATATTTGATACTTCACTTCATAAATACAAATGAATGAGCCAGGATGACCCTTATATTGATAAATTATGTGCGTAACTAAAATTACTTAAGTTTAACTACTGACAAAACTTCATACGTATCAGAAGATCTTACACGTCAGTAGACCGTACGAGTCAGAGAACCGTACGAGCCATTAGGTCGTATGCGTCAGAGAACCGTACGTGCCAGTACGCCGTACGTATCAGAGAACCGTATGAGATAGCGGGTCGTACGCGTCAGAGAACCGTACGAGAATACTGAACCGCTGTAACTATAAAAACTCAATTTAATACAATACGTTAAAAAATTATGATTGGTGCTAATGTTCTTAAACCTTAGTCTGGCACCATAATTTAACTGTTAACTGCTAAGTTCATAATTTGATAAGAGAATATTTCCGCTCTGTTAATTTGTTCGACCTATTTAATAATCGCTGTCAAGCCACAAATAAGCGATCAACAATGTCTTTCAGCTACTTACACACGTCCCCTAGTTGCAGATTTGGTCTGTAAGGTGGATCTTAAAAACACAAGGGTTTCTAATACATATATTTTTTTACCTCAAGTAATGTAGTAGCTTTTATATATAACTAATAACTTCAAGGCATAAGTGCGTGTGTGTGTATAAGAACTTCTGCCTCCGCAGACTTAAAGATTATGTACTCTACTCACAGGAACATTTAGTTTTACCCAAAATATTTTTATAGGATATTGCGTAGGAACTGATGAAAACAATCATGCAACGCCTTTCTGAGCCTTATTCGTAAAAAACAATTCGTTTTAATTTACTAGTTCCTAAGTTTCCAGAGTGATTATATTACTGGAAAATCTTGTTATGCCTAGGCTGCAAGTTGTACCTCAAATAGCAAACATCAACTGGACCATGTGTGCAAATTTGATCGTGATAGGCAGCCCACAGGCAGTAAACATTCGGAATGCACCCGCGGTCACATGTGGAATACATATGATGCATAATGAAATCACCCACACATTAACCACAAGTGTACCACAAGCATTCTTATTATACTCAGATGTTTGTTGGTTAGTTTGCTGAGTCTGTTTGTGAAATATGTCAGTCTTTTTAAACTAAGTTGCCCACATTTAAATAATTTCAGTATAACTATAAACACATTTACTGACATGGCCTGATTAACAACCATTCTAGAAAAAGTGGACCATCATACTAGCGAACGTTGGCCGCTTCTGCCAACAGTCGGCCAACTGAAAAATGATTGTATTTACTACTAGGGACCTTATTTAGTGCCTTATATAATTATTTACAGTAAGAAAAATGCAAATGCGCCGTAAAACGTTAATTTATATTCACTTTCGGTTGAATCAACAATAAGACGTTATTGTAGTACGCATTCCTGAAATAAACATGCTACGTAACCTATGTGTGTGGTACTTAAACTTTGAATGTAGTGTGGTGTAAATGATGCTGAGATGAAGAGATTACAAGTAAGTTTAGAACATTATATATTTTACAACAATAGTATGACAACACAATTTTTATCTTTTTGATTGTGAGCAATAGATGGTCTGAGCAACCGTAACCTTCAACTTACTACGTATTTAAATTTAATTCTATGTCAGAACAATATTGGAAACTCACATTTTAAGATTAAACGTTTAAGATCGACAAGATATTACAACCCCTATATTTAAGTTATGTTGTAAATCATTACACATGTAATTAAAATTGTCATTTAATTGATAATTTTGGACATTATAAGTAATATTTAATTTAAATTTTTACCACATATGTATTTTATTTAAATTTTAACCAAATATTATTTGATAGCCTCTATTAGTGTTGTTAAATCCTTCCAATTACTCACGTATTATTATTATTATTATTCAAAGCAGATAATTTTTACTTTAATTAAAGAATCCCTTTATAAACCAGATCTTCAGTTCAGTCATTAAATGTTAGAATGACCAAGTTTAAAATAGAACTAAGTCTGCAGCAGGCTAAGTAGCTATATCTGCCCACGCGAAAAGCAGTCGTAAGTCTGTCCCTGGCACTAACTGCGACATTGTAGGGTAATAAAGAATATTATATGAGAGAGGGTTAATCAAATAAAATACGTACTTTACGTGATATGAAGACTAACTTCTCCCGAGTACAACCATTGGTGATGGTGCCGTCGTCAGTTACATATTTGTTTTTAACCCCCGACACAAGTTTGACGTGTCTGTGTGTTTAACCCCGACGCAAAAAGAGGTGTGTTATAATTTTTACGTGTCTGTATGTGTATCTGTGTATCCATGTGTCTGTCTGTGGCATCGCAGGTCCTAAACGAATGGACCAATTTTGGTGCGGTTTTATATGTTTGAAATCTGACGTGATCTAGATGGTTCTTAGGTATGTTTCAAGGAAATCTGTTCAGCCGTTTAATGATAATGCGCTCTTTTATAATTTTTAAACTTTTTATTCCAGGCAGTGTTGCTTAGGAACGATGCACTGAATGCAGCTATGTACTCATTGTTTTCATTTTCATTGTAAACGACGAATCCTAGATAGTTTTGAGTAAATGTGAGCAATTCTACTCGTCAGATCGCCTTAAAATTTAGTATTCTGTGATTCGGGGGTTTGTTTAAATATTTTAAATATTTACGAGTTATTCAAAACCTTCACTTAGAGTTTTATACCATTAGCGAGTTTTGGTGGGTTAAGGTTTCACAGAAAAGTATTTGGTGCCCCCAACCATGAAGTTAGTGAGATAGTATACGTGTGCAGATGCTGTTGAGGAACTTGAGTGGTTAGTGGACAGCATAATCCATTTTTACCCCTATTAAACGATTTCGTCAAAAATTCAATTATGTATTATTGGACTTGCATTTTTTGTGTCAGAATTTTAAGCATTCACAGCGTTAAAAGAAACTCGAGCCCAGAACATCGAGAACCATAGACCGGATCTTTAAAACAAATGCGTGATGTAACCCAATACATGTAACGTCGAATTTATTAACGGGATCAAATTAAAACAAAAAAAAAAAAAAAAGATTAATTTCCTAGGCACATAGAGGTTGTATAACATCACGTCTCGATAGAACTGCATAATGAAAAACTCTCGCATAATTTATTTCTCGCTGGTCGTATTTGCTTTTTGGAACGTCTGCCTTGAAATTTTACATATGGTTTCTTCTTAATAACTAAGTTATCATGTGTAGTAAAAAACTTACATTACGTTTTTTAGTGTTTACGTAAGCATTATTCAGGCTCTAACAACACCGCAATATATCTTCTGGTAAGATACATATCATGGGCTGATAAGAAACACATTTTACACATTTTCATCAATTTAAGTGTTAATTTTCGAAAAATTTTAAATTCAAGTCATAGACATTTGTACATAGGCCTAGATGTATACAATTGAAGTGTAAATTAAGAAGACAGACCATCCAGACGAAACGAAATCGATCATTTATTCGTAAAATATTATTACTATTATTATTATTCTTTTTGGGTTCCCATACAATGTAATTTATATTTAAATTTTTCTGAATTGGACCAATGAAGAATGTAAAGGTGTGCAATATATTTCTAATGAATCACCGATCTAGATCGAGATAAGGTGAGAAGGTGTTACAGCCCCTTAACCTCGATCTTGTTTGAGCCCAGCTGGCTTTAAATCGTTATTTCACTTCAATTTAACACTTATGTATACATATATACATATTCAATTAAATTTCAAGACTTTTAAAAATCTTATTCGATAGTTTATTGTATCAGAATAAACAAATAGGTAGTACGTAAAACATTATAGATGTTATTCTAGTTCATGCAAGTTAGTTTGTAGACTGTTCAAGGTAAACGATCGGAAAGCAAGAATAACCATTGATAAATATTTTAGAAACTAAAATTTTCCAATCCTATCGACACGTCATTAGCTACTGTTGGTTTGACCGCGAGCCTTCATTATTAGGGGCTATTCAAAAAGTTCCAAGACTATTGCTGATAGCATACCTGACAACGTAATAAAATTGAACCATCACTCGGCAGCAATATTGCAGGTTAAAATTCGCGGGAATTTCTAATATCCCACAAAAACACGAATTTTTCGTATCTAGATAACATGAGCTGAATTGGAATACAGGAACATAATTCACGTGATTTAATTTACCAAGCCCGTTTAAGTACACTTGAGTGTATTAAAGTCACCACATTATACACAACTTTAAATGTCATTTATTGAAAAAAGAAAAATTATGCTGATATTTACACTAACCTTAAGTACTAAAACACCTCGTCGTTTAGTTTGGAAGTTTCTCCTTACTGCACGAATGCATTTTTGTCAAACATCTTAACTTGATCAAATTTTTTAAAAATAAAAGTAGAGAAAATACAATTTCATCAAAACGGTAAATACATAATGTTGCCTTTCAAGTCACTAAAATAATGTGATTACTGGTGGAGTTATTTGTATACTTTATCATAAATATTTCATAAACTCTGCTTGTTTGTATTGTATTATACGTGTGTACGCATGTAGTTTGGTGCGTGTACGCAATACATACACATAGGCCTAAATATAGTATCATACATGTAAATATGTATATATGGGCCTATTTATACCGATATGTTCATAAATACACATACACAGCCATGTAAGTACGTTAATATGTGTATATACACAAATATGATTATGAAGACATGTGTGTATACATAGAGGTATATATGTGCATATTGAAATATATATGGCGACAAAGGTGCAAAAGTATATATGTTTATTATATGTATATGCATGCCAATATGATGTGTTAAAAATTATATACGTTACGCATTAAGTAGGTACGTAATAGCTAAGGGAGCCGGTTGATAAAACTACAAATAGAAAAAATTAACACTTTGAATATGCATAGTGTAAATAAAACGACTATATAATTCAGACGTTATATAAGATGAATAAATAAATGTCTACTCATTGGTTCCAGATGTAAGGTTAAATTTATGGATCCCGAAGAGACAGGATAATCGTTCCAAGGAGCTTATTAAGAGCGTAGTGCAGAAGTGCCGAAATACTAACACAACATACAATTATCGCGGACGGCAAAGAAGAGATAATGGCGGAGCAATTTCAGACTGTACAACCTGACAATTTTAGTTTTCGGATGCCTTCAGAGTAGGAAACATGAATAACGAAATTTGAGCGATTTAGAGTAGCATCGGAGCTTGTTGAGAAGCCGGAATGAAGTCAGGTAAATATGGTACTTTATTGCATAGGTGCAGCGGCGGAAGTTTTGTTGGCTTCTTTGGCATTAACGGTGGAGCAGGCAAGTCAATATAAGGTCATGATGTTTAGTAACATTTTTCGAAGTAAATTCTTAACATGTTGTATGAACGCGCGAAATTATTTAATCGGCGTTAGCAAGAAGGTGAACCAGCAGCCAAATGTATTAGTTAAGTATTCAAAACAGGAGATAGTGCGAATTGAAGGAATAAAATGAAACTTATTAAATGCAGTTTTACGATCGTACGTTAGAGGCAACATAATAGTGAGAAAGTGCACATTTTAGATATGATGATTAGTGATCAGACATTTACACACATGTGTAAGTGACAGTAAAGGACTATTGTAATTTATGTATTGTATCTTATTATTCATATTCAGTTCTGTATACTGAGTTTGTTGGCTCCTTCTTATCGTGGCAAGAGACAAACTTCGAAACCAAGGAATAGAAACATTGAAGCGACGGCGCAAACAAGTGGTAAAAAAAGAAAGGAATTATAAATAACGATTGTAGTTCGCTGTATGTATGTTTTGTAACACACTTCTAAATTGATTTTCTTTTTTAAAGATTTCTTTAAAATATATCTAATTTATTACACGAACTTACAATCGCTTCACTTCTGCTGCATTATTTTCTGCATGCTGGTTTACTGGACAAAAATTTTCGTGATAAGAGTCCTGAGTATTTAAATGAATAATTATCCTTTGCAGATTAATAATTACTTCATTGATGTAACTCATTTTTCGTGACAGTTTACAGTAGGAACACGTTTATAAAATCAGAATAATTTCTTGATGGAACAAGTTTGCTTAGCATTTTTATTTGTTAAAACATTTATTTAAGTTTTTTAAAATTTGGTATGTATCACAATTTTTGATAACATTGGAACATATATCTCATCTTCAGATATATTTTTCTCCGATTTTCTATTTAGCAACAGGGAAATTATGTTTTTCTTAAAAATACACAATTTGTTTCATCGTCACCTAAAATTATAAATCTAAATAAATAAATATATGTATTGTTACAAGTTTGAGGAGCACAAACATTACATGTGGGCAATTCCCATGAGTTCTTTGGGATAGAGGTCTTAGAATTACAAATAAAAGAGTTAAATTAAGTACTGGATTTAATAGCTCACAAAGCTACGAAATACACAAAACAGTAATCAACTAGAACTCTCACAACACAATTAGGTATGCACACAATTACTCCTGTGTCACAGACACGTTAATTAACTTTGACAA
>PNEQ01032672.1:0-28907 GCA_003012365.1 Medauroidea extradentata
TTTTAAACTTAACATTGCATGTGTTGTGAGACATTATTTGCCTGTCATAACTTTTCTTAAAGAGCATCAGATGCAACAGTCCTTGTACACTTAATCAGTGGTTACATAGAACACAATTACATTATACTATACAAGGTTTTTAAAAAATGAAATTAAATTACTTTGTTGATATATAATACTTGTCAAGACTTGCCAATCTAGATGCCTGGAGGTAAGCATAATAATAATATTGGTGATAGAGGCGAGAGTCCCGCCTATGGTACATTACACATCGCCCTTAAGCACATATGTATACAGGTGGAGTAGAATCAAGTGAGTAAAAAAATGGAGGCTCAAACCCCTGGTGGCCATTCCTAGAATTAAATATATTATTTTGGGGGGGGTTGGGGGAAGGGGGGTATTATTCCAAGATGGTGGATGGATGTAAAATTATTTTTTAGATTTTTTTTTAATTTTTGAAATTTTTTTTTAAATTTTTTTTTTAATTTTGGGAAATTTTGGAAAATTTTGGAAGTGACGTAATCCAAGATGGCGACCGGAAACAAGATGGCTGCCGGAAACAAGATGGCCGCCGGAAACAAGATGGCGGCCGCGCACCTCAGCACCTCACCCGCAACCCGCTGGGCCAGAACATACTAAACCTATCTACTTATGAGCCAGTGCAAAATCCCTTTTTCTCAACTGCTTTCCTTGCTAGAGGGCTTCTATTTGTTTTTGAAGCATTGTCCAACATATTTCTTGTCGGAGTTTACACGTCAATAACTTAAGGAAAGTTTCATTATATGTATGCATTGGCGCATGCAGTAATGATAGTACAGCCAGGGGAAAATGTTTACTTTCTTTGAATACATTGTGTCCTAGATCACCAGGTATTTGCACTCTATATTCACAATATTTAAATTGTTGCTTCAACTACAAAAATTATGCTGATTTGCTGCTTTTGTACGCTACGTGCCACAACAACCCAAACTTGTGCCACATGTAGCATAATTAAGGAGCAAACATTCAAAACCTGACATATACGAAAATGAGTTGAACACTCTTTTTCAGAATAGACTACACGAACTACACAAAAAATAAACGTAGCTCTCATGAACTAAATAAATGTCATATTGAAAGCGTCATGTTTGTTGTCGCTATTATAAAATACGAATTCTGGCACTTTCCTACACAACTCGATAAGGTAGACATGTCTGGTTTTGAAAATTTGTTCCTTGATTATGGTACGGTTGGCAACACTGTTGTTATGTGTCTTGACGTTTTTCTGCAAATCACAGACGTGTAGTGTCACAGTAACCTTATACTCAATGCTAGAGCTAGTAATTTTTGGTGAAAAGAACTATGCAACATTTTGTTTCAGTGCCTCACGCTCACAGCTGAACCTCTGCTTCGCGTCTATTGGCAGAGTGTATTTGTGAAGAGGCTTGACTCATTTGACTGTGTCAATGAGAACTACGTCACTGCAACACCACATGCCTACGATTAGCGGGTAGATCCCAAAGACGTTAATTAAGAGTTAAAAACAGCCAATCATTGACCATGAAGCAGAGCTGCAGATGTGCACATGAGGCATTGAAACAACTTGTTGCATAGTTATGTTCACCAAAATCAGTGCCTCTACTCATTGGTACAGTCAAAGAGAAACATAATTCCGCAAATACACGCTGCCAATAACATAGAAGCAATGCTGCAGAGTTGCTCGTAAAGCACTGAAACACTCTGGGGCAGAAATCATTTCGGAAAAATCAGGAGTTACTAATCATAGGCCCTAGCGCCCACCAGGAGAAGTCAAATAAGTGAAGGACCAAGTCATACCATGTTACAGTTCTTTGGATTCTATCTTCTGCCAAAAGAAAACGCGAATTTTTCAGGTCTCCAATTATGTTATATCACCTGTTTCGTTTAATAATGTTTTTACCGTGGAAGAAGTATTCACAGTTGTAGAGTTTTTTTTAATCTTCTTTTCCATAATAAAAGAGCTGGAGGAATAGCTGGATAATTTCTTTTTTAAAATTGTGCATTTCAAACACGCCGCTATACAGTTTACGTACCAGGTGGGTGGGAACCTTAACAGTGCCCCGAGTAATTATCATTCCCGGCATGCCAGCCTTCAGAAACACTTGCATGCGCCCGAGTCTAAATAGTTATTCGGTTGGTCGCAGTAATTTCGTCGAACAGCGACCGCCTCCTCTTCTGCCGGCTAAAATGACCGAGAAAATGCAAGGTTGCCAATTGAAATATCTCACATTTTTCTGTGCTCAGTTGCCCAGGTCAATAAAACCACTTAATAGCCGATTTATATATCATTATATTTATTTGCCTTTTTTATGGCGAAGATAAGGCATCAATCCTATTCTTATACGTATCTAATAACTGAGTAAAAGCACAATAAATGCACTTAAGAGGGCGTAGTACATAATTCAACGCTAAAAGCATTAATCTATAACACTAGGTTTCTTGAAGTCAATTTACGAAAATTAAACAATAGCAATCCTAGACAATACTTTTAGCCAACGGTTTAAACAAAATTGTTTCCAGTGTTACGAACTTCTGAAACATAATCTCTGACGCCGGAACCTCGTGCATTTAACTGCGGCGCAAGAGATCACGCGTAAAGAACGAACAATTATGGAAAATTATTTATACATAGAGTTGGCAAATACCATTATCTAGGATTGTCATTGAGTACTTTATCCATATTGGCTTCGAAAAAATCGTAGAAATCTATTGATGTTTTCAGCGTTTATTTATCTACCACGCACTCTTAAACTACTAACGTGTATCTAAAATAACATAACATTTTTACAATACTTACCTAATTAAAAAATAGTTATTGTAATACAAATGACTAAAATTGATAATATTCATAAAATAATAGTTTAGTAATAGCAGTGAAGCCGTGACTAACAAATCTTTGGAAATAATTTTTACACATTAGAGTTTTATTTATGTTTATTTGTTAACTTCAGAGCTCTGACTACCTAGTGTTTACCTACTGATTATAATTAAATAAATTAATCAATCAATCGTTTATTGTAATTTAACATAATATTAAATCATGGCATATAATTTTTCGGTTACTCAAATTTAAAGATACGTCTTTCGAATAAAAAAAATATATACTACGTGAGATTTCTGGAATAATATTATCTACCATACGAGACAGATAAATTTTCAATCCAAAGAAGTATTTTTGACACGCGCCATTGCAGCAAATGGTGTGTCACAGAAAACCAGAAAATACACACAGTCAAATAGACTGGCTTTTATCTTTTTATTTCGTAGTGTCTCATTATTTAATTTTTCTTGTGGTTTTCCCAGCCTCTCAGCAACACTCACTTGCCGATCCCCGAATTTTCGAAGCAAATGGGTTTTTAGATCTATGAGTTGAGGTAACATTCGGTATGAATGTGGAAACACGCGTAATTAGTCAAAAGTATGAACTTTTTTAAAATAATGTCTGACGTGCTAATAACGCTTAAATACTCTGTAATATGTCCTGCCGTCTATAATGGGCCGATTGTATCATCTTCTAACTAACAGGCTGTTAGCGAACACTATGTTAGCTTGTTCTCTTGTTAACCGCCGAACTGTGTCGTATCAGCCATTTTTATTCCCTTGTTAGCTGACAAGGTTGTTAAATGTTTTGGTTGTGCTTTTATGTGTATGTTGGCAATACAGTTAGGCCTACTAGAATTTTAATATTTTTATCTCAAAAACTTAATTTATGTTGGCAAGTATGCGATGTTCATATTTCTATTTTTTTTTTTCGTATTATTTACAAAGTAGGTACGAAAAATTTAACCTTCTGCAAATTAGACGTGAAACAATAATGAAGTTTTACAATATGTTCTTTCTGTATTAGACTATATTGAACATTTGACGTAAGTTATTTTATCACAAGTACCGTCAAAATTTGTGACGAAATTATAAAAATTTAATGTTTGAATCCATCATGTTCTTATTTAAGAGAGATTCTGTTGGGATTATCTTTATTTCATAAAATTGGAGGGCTTAAGTTTTAGTTCATAGTCTTTCATGAGACTGTTTCAAATTTATTCACATAATATGTTTGCTGTCTACACAAATCAAACCTACCTAACTGAACACTTGTAAAGCCAGTAAAATTTACTGTAGATTCCTTGTACGAATGGCATGTGCAATACATTAGCACTGAATTGGTTAGAAGTAATGTAGGTATCACGATTTGATTCACGACTCGCTGAACGACGAAACCCATCTGTAAGCCTATACTAGGAAGTTCACTCATGAATACTAAGTCACACGAGTTACGAAATTAGCGGGGATTTAAAAATCAATTACTTAAACTGACACGTGTACAAATATAAAACTTTAGGTCGTATGTTTTCTGTTCGTGGTACAAATTATGTTAAAGCAGAACTGTGAAATAAAGCTCTTTCACTTGCATTAAGAATGCTGCTTCCAGTGAACAAAGCACATAATTATTCACGAACATGCCAATAAATGAAAAAGAACAAAGTATCCAATGCACCGAATTATAAAGCCCCGACATCAATTAACTTTTGTTTTCCTATCACTTCAGAACACAACTATGCTACAACATGCTTGTAACGATAATTTTGGAGACAATTTTCCTCTGTAGCTTATATATATATACATATATATATATATATATATATATATATATATATATATATATATGAAACTTTACACTCATTACATCATTGTAGAAACACGTGAATGCTACACAATTTGAGGTTACGACTACGTAACAAAACATTACTTTAATGCGCTAGACTTTTATATTGCAAAAATAAAAACTGACTATATATGCTAAACAAATTCGGATGTAAAATTTGAAATATAAAGCACACATTTATAATAATCAGTTTCGATACTGTATGTGAATTTGCTTGGTTAGAGACACGTTTTTCGAAGTACAAAAACGCCTAAAACGTTTCTCTTTAACCAAATCCATACATTCGTACTCGGTTATAGCTTCATGCTATAATACGTCAAATTAATATGACTTTGCACAAAGTAATATATTTTTATTAGCTTCAAAGAGTCACATATTTCTGCAACTATCATCGCCTTCTTGTAAATAGTCTCTCGCTCGCCACTATTCTCCTGTTAAGTATTTATAATAATATTAATAATAATACTTTATTAATGGCGCGGTCAAGGCGATGTCGCCTTATTTTACACTGGACCATACGAATTTCTGTCTTCAATTTACAATTATTTTATGACGGCATGGTAGGTTAGCTAGCCAGAGAATCAACTCTCTGCCTAGCGATAAGAGAAGTTCATACAACGCATTATAGCCTAACAGGAGAATAACATTTATTCCAAGTGGTAACCAGTGTAGATACAACTGGCTCTTAGTATCAAATTCTGCCTTACTAAGTTTCTTTACTGCACTATTCTGCATAAAATTGTAATTTGCTGGTGCGCAACTTTTTTACTTCGATTTTCAGTAGCTTTATAATTTTATGGCTGAACAAAAACATCATTGTTAATACGATTAACAAATGTATTGTTGATTAGCATATTTTTTTCATTGCGCTGTCATATTTACACGTGCATAAACGTCTGTGGTGAAGGCTATGGCCTCCAATGTGGCAACCCTGTCAAGAAGAGTCGTTTTAATAGCATTTTGAATTACCTAGCGGCAATGATTTTACCTGATTCGGCGGTATGTCGGACAGACAAACGAATCGGGGGAAGCCATTGTTGTTGGGGTGCTAAAAGCGCTATAAATAAAACTATTCTTGGTGGGGTTGTACTATCTAAGACCCCCTGTCTCCAACTAAAGAAAGCTATGATTGAGGACCTGAAAAATACACGATTTCTTTTAGTTCACAAGCTAGAATTTTTAAGACCATAAGTTTGGATCAATTTTTTGACATGGAGGGCATCACAAAAACAATTATAAAGAAGCAATTACATTCCGACCTGAATATGTGGTACGTAAGGTAAGTGGACCGTAGATCTCGTCGACAGCGGGGCATTTAGAGACGGTGACATAAAACTTGGTATTATGACAGGAGATGATGGAAGAGTCGGCCATGGCCAGTGTTGAAGTACCATTCCAGCATTTGCCTGGAGCGATTTCGGGAAAACATGTAAAACCGAAATCAGGATGGCCGGACCAGGGTTTTGAAGCCGGGTCCTCCCGAATGCGAGTCCAAGGTGTTACCGACGCGCCATCTCGCTAGGTGTAATCACGTGTAATGATTGGGTTAGCGAGCAGCCCATGAGTAACTGTTTTCTGCTTGAGAACACGGATAGTCTTGGAGACTAACCGACAGTGTGAACCCGTGAATATTTCTGTTCTCTAGCTATGGTTAGGGGCCCTAGTATTTCGCAGATTCACCAGGCGAGAGCCTAGATTTCTCAGTATTGTGCAAACACTGGCCACAATCATTTATCCACTGGCTTCTAAATGTACAAGTGGGTAGTAGGTTGTGTCCCCCAAATTATTTTCTTGTTTATTTCTGGCTTGTAGTCATCAAAGGTGTGCTCAAACCGCTGTCGTCCGATCACGGAGATGACAGTGACATACACGTTCTTCACTTTCAACCTAACCAAAACACACTCCGTTCTGAATCATCCTGCATACCCAATATACACTTCGAGCTGAAAACATATGGATTTTAGAAATCGTCGTGATAGGCACTGTTTAGGCGTACATTTTTCTGGCGTACTGTAAGTTACGCAGTGAAATTAATACCATCTTTTAAATACATAAATACTCATGATCTGTGAAAGAACTGTGCAATGGGAGTGCATGACTGGATTTAGTTTCTTGGACATACTCCATTACAAATGAATGACTGTCAAAGAAAACTAAACAAAATAATATAAAACCATAAATAAGCAGAGTATGCTTTAGTCAGCAAGATACATACACAACATGAGATTCCAAAATGGAATCGGGTCATGTTCTACAGACATAACTAAACATTGTTTGTGTGTACTAGAATACTCACGTATGACTTTGGCCTTCGATGTAAATTTAAATCCCCCGCCTAAGTTTCCTATATATCACGTCACTTTTTCAACACACAATGCATAGTGAACACTCCTTACCATTTATTTACTCTTAATTGTTAATTTACAGCGCTGTCTGTTCCAGAATCCTGATGGGAACAAAGTACCCAGGGACCGGAAGTTGTCGCGGAAAGATTTTTGTCCCACTTTGTTTCAGTGCCTTTACGTGCGTAGCTGCAGCTCAACTTCATAGTAATTGGCAAAGTGTTTTTGTGCAGAGTCATTACTCATTTGACTGTGCCAATCAGTACATGGATAACTGTGACACAACACGTATGTGATTTGCGGGTTTAACCTCCAGACTTGGGTGTTAAGGCATCCAATCACTGGCCACAAAGCACAGATGCAGGTGCGTACGTAAGAGATATGAAAAAATGTAGTGCAAAAATCTTTTCTCGAAACTTCCTGTACCTAATGATGGGGAATTAACTGCATGTTAATTAATATTAGAAGTTGCTCGGTATCTGTCGTACCTACGTAGCTTTTATGTCCCCATTTTTTTTATTTTATTTTTGTGGTGGCCACATTAATATACAATCTTTTAAGCAGTTCTTTTTTTAATTCCTGAAAACTGTGAGAAAATAACAATTTCCATTCTAAATAAATCGAAAACAATACATTCATTAATTTTTCCCCACATGTTAATTCCTTTGCTATTTTTCCTCATCTCAGTGCAGAAAATGGTTTTGTTTTTAAAGCTATATCTGTGGAACTGAAATTCGCGTATTCTTAACACCACAAGCTATAATTCAAACAATTGTGAGCTTGTGTCACTTTCGTGATTGGCCCTTGACTTATTTTACACCTCCCGGAGAACACTCAGCCAATAATAAGACAGCAGCAAAACTCCCTCCCAATCATATATCAGTAGATACCAGAAATATTTGTATCTTAACTGACCTCTAGACTAGCCTCCACGAATATCAATATGTGTCCTTAAGCACAAAGCAGCTACTCTTTGGATACTTACTGACACAGCGATATCTAGAGTCGCGGATATGTCGCGGGTTCAACGACCAGCAGGCTAGACTCCACAGTCCTGTATACACTGTGTCCTCAGATACGTGTACATTGACTACTGCTCCAGTGAGTGAGCATTTGAACTTTTGACGATGTAGCGCGGGAGCACATGTGTGTTTTTATGCATGTCCGCCGTTAGTTCGGAGTCCTCAAGGTCACGTTTAATAAACAATGACCCGATCGGAGAAGTTTCTAACATATACATGACAGAAATCCAACCTCTCCTCAGTTGAATCCGCGAAATTTCCGGGAGTCTAGCGATGTCACATAATTTGCCATGCAAATATCACATGACTGGGCCTACATTTTGTTACTTCTTTACTATTGCCTCATCGCTCTCCAGGAGGTGTCATACATGTCAAACAATCAATTGTGAAAGTAACACGAATTTCCAGAAGTTTGAAAGCTAGCTCGTTCCCCAAACGAAAACGCGAAATTTTCAGGTCCCTTGGTGTCAGTGTGTTAGAAAGCAGCCAGTGCATAGCTGCTATCTGCTTGAGTAGTCAGGCATTCTTAGAAATTAACGAGCAAGTCAGTGAAATCACCAGTTTTTACAATCTCTAGCGATATCGTAAAATATGAGTGCGCCCCACCGAATATGATTTAACATGATGTAGATCCCTATCCTTGCTTGCACCAGAACTCCAGCAAGTAAGCTTTAAGTATCATTAGGGACCGGTGATTTTCGCGAAAATATTTTTACACCAAGCTGTTTCAAAGCCTTACGTACACATCTGCAACTCTTCTTCGTAGTTATTGGCAGCGTGTCTTTGATTAGAAGCGTCATATTTTTGACTGTCCCAATCAGAACCAAAAATACCTACTGCGACACCACACATCTATGAACAGTGGATAGAGTTCCTACGTACCGAGACTTAAAAACATCCTAAGATTGACCAACAAGCAAACCTGCAGTTGTGCACATAAGGCACTAAAATAAAGTGGCGTAAAAAATCTTTTCCCGAAAATCACCGGTCCCTACGTATCATTGACTTCATGTTCATTAGAGACGGCGACACGCAACTTTACACAAGGACAGGAATTATGAGTGGCACAGTGGTGTGTGGTGACTGTGTTGCAAGGTTAGCTGCGTTTGTTGTTTCTGCACTTGTTTACTTCCTCGTGTACACGCCAGCCTCTCAGACGTAGTTGTGCAGTGGACCTCAAACCATGAGTATAATGGTGGGTCTCTAGCAGCTAACTCGTGACTGGCCGCATTACGTTCAGTTAGACCTAGTTGTAGGCTAAGGTTGCTATTGGTTCCTGCTGCGTGCACCGATACTGTACAGTATTGAGCAAACACCAGCCCACCTTGCAAATCCTCATGACATTCCACTGGAGAAGCATCAGACATGACCTTTGTATAGGAATCATTCCAGAATTCGCCTGGAGTGATTTCGGGAAATCACGGGGGACTCAAATTTGTATTGCCGGAGCTAGGAAATGGAATCTGTGCCCAATGGAATGCGAGTCCAGAGTGTTACCTCGCTCAGTTATCTTAGGTTGAATGGCGGGTGTCTGTCCCACCCACGGTCTTGGAATTACAGGTCTGGACAGTAGCCTATCTACTAATGCTACTGAGCTGACCCCTTTATAACTGAAAGCGCCACTAGCAACGAAATGTTGTTTTAACAATGCAATATAGCTCCGTACTACCAGTGCTCCTAGCGACTACGACACGAACTTGTCACTAGTAGTTTCATTTAACGCAATGTTGAAACAACACCAGAGTGCCAGTGGCACCAATCAGTCATGAGGGTCAATTTTTAACTCTCAAGTGTCCAGACCTGTATGGCGGTGGTCCCGCCAGCAGCACAGTGACAGGGACGCTCTGACTCACCGCCGGACACATTGTCCACCGTGGCCCGCCCGTCTAGACGCTCAAATTGAACGCATTACTGCTGATTGCAGTGGCTACCAGCGTCGCACAGTCACCGCCACCATGTCGCCTGTCCCACCGTCCACAGCTACGACGTCCTCCATGGATGCAGCACTGTCCTGTGCCATACCTAGAGACTAGGGAATTTCGCGTGTTCATCGACCAGCCGGCTGTACTCCACAAACACTCTGTCTTCGGCTACTTGTTTATTTGTTGCTGCTCCAGTCATTGGCTAGTTGTACATCTGACACGGTAGCGAGGGAGGCTGTGTTTTCATGCAAGTCTACTATTAGTTGTCAGTCATCGAGAAAGAGTTTCAGTAACAGTGACCCAATAGTGAAAGTAGTAAACGTGTACATGATTTCGTAATCTAACGACTTCTCTAGTATAGCAGTCTCCAGTAGAATACCTCTGCCTCCGATCACTGGTGAAGCGTAAAGTGTTTTCTACGGCAAGCGTGATTAGCAAATTGCTAGGGCCATGAACTTTTCACGAAAATAATTTTGCCCCAGTTTGCACATCTAAAATTCTGATTCATAGTTAGTGACTCGATGTTTTAACTATCACGTGTCTTGGGGTTCTACCTGCACACGTAGGGACGGTAATTTTTGGTGAAAAGATTTTTGCCCCACTTTGTTTTAGTGCCTTACGTGCACACCTGCAGCTTAAATTCATGGCTATTGACAGAGTGTTTTTGTGCAGAGTCGTTATTCATTTGACTGTGCCAATCAGTACACGGATAACTGCGACACATCACGTCTGTGATGTGCGGGTTTAACCACAAGACGCTGGGTGTTACGGCATCCAATCACTGACCACAAAGCGGAGGTACAGGTGCGCACGTAAGGCACTGAAACAAACTGGGACAAAATCTTTATCGCGAAGTGTTCATGACCCTAGCAATTTACCAATGCCTGAGTGACATGCATGTGTCGCGTTATTATTTGGCGACTGGCCTCCACTCACCGAACTCACTCAGTGACGTTATTGGATCCGAGTCTTCGTATTTGTGTGCACCCGCATTACAGGGTAGTGGATATTTTACATTCGACATAATATCACTGGTTAAAAATGTATTTCAGGTGCACCACACACGTCCACAGACGATTCGAGTCCCATCACCGAGCTTCAGACCCACAGTGGACCACGAGTGCATGGTGGTGTCCCGCAACACCCATTGGTGAACTGTGCGAGAGCATTGTAGAAAAATAAACGCAGCGTACTACAATTGATTTCTACGCTTTTTTCGAAGCCAATATGGATAAAATACTCAATGACAATTCTAGATAATGGTATTTGCCAACTTTATGAGTAAATACTTATCCAGAATTACTAATTCGTTACGCGTGATCTCTTGCGCCGCAGTTAAATGCACGAGGTTCCAGCGTCAGAGATTGTGCCTCAGAAGTTCGTAACATTGGAAACAATGTTGCTTAAAACGTTGGCTAAAACTATTGTCTAGGATTGGTATTGTTTAATTTTCTCAAATTGGCTTCAAGAAACCTACAGTTACAGATTAATGCTTTCAGCGTTGATTATGTACCACGCCCTGTTAATCAGAAGGGATACTGCCTTAAAGACGTTCAGGCATAATCCCACGGCTGGTAACATCAGAATTCAGATGAGCACACAGTAGCTTTGAGTATAGTCTGTTGTCAGACAATAACGCGAAATTTGCAGGCTAAACAAACGAACCGGTACTTATCGCGAACATATTTTTGTACCCAGTTGTTTCATAGATAGAGGCAATGAATTTTGGTGAAAATAATTATGCAACATTTTGTCTCAGTGCCTCACACGCACACCTGCAGCTCTGCTTCATGGTCAGTGATTGGCTGTTTTTAACTTTCAACATATTTGAGGATATACCCGCAAATCGCAGACGGGTGTTGTCGCAGTGTCGTTGTTTTCATTGGCACAGTCAAATGAGTGACGCCTCTACATGAATGCACTCTGCCAATAGCTAACGTACCAGAGCTGCAGATGTGAACGTGAGGCATCGAAACAAAATTTTGCATATTTCTTTTCACCTAAAATCATTGCCTCTGTTCATTGACCATGACTAGGGACAGGAAAACTTCGAATTAAATTACCTTAATGTTAGAATCAAATATACTATGCTTACTCAAGCCCCGACCATCTGTCCACTAGTTGCTACTCAGTGAAACAACAGACAATGGACGAATAGACGGGACTTGAGTATGCATTGAACAATGGATTCTAGCATGCGGGTAGTTGAATTTGCGAAATTTTCCTGTCCCTAACCATGACAGATATACTGGCTACTGAACCTTCGTGTATACTCAGTAACGAGCGGCACCTGCAGATTAGCGTGTCACTGGCTGCGGCGTCAACTAGGACAGAACCCTGTACAGTTCTCGACAACTGCAGACATACCTGTCAACAACGTAATGGCTGCCATTGAAGCCGACGTCATCATTTAATACTAGAGTTTTAGTTATGATAGTAAACTACCAGCGAGATACACTCTGCATGAAGATCGTGGACAGTAGTGAATATTACGTCGCTACCAATTTGAGAAAAACTATGACTCCATAATCCGAACACGGAAAACAACTCCTTACCGAAGTTTTGGTTCTACGGTCTTAAAAAGTATTGGAAATAAAAATGTCTTTGTATACTAAAAACAATAGACATTTACATCACTAACACGCGTAAAAAAATAAAATTTACACGTGAACTTGCTTGTTAAAATCTTTGGAATAGATTTTTATCTATACATTTGAATTCGGCGTATCAATATATACTGTATGCACCATACTAGTGCTTTAATGTTGCCAGAGAGGAGTTTAAAAATTTCGGTCAGCCTCGCCTAGAGATAACGGTACATCGCGAAAATGTTTTGTGCCAACATACCCTTGAAAACACTGTAGTTTCTTCCGACATGTGTGATTGGGTGATATACGTCTGACACAACGTAGCTGTCTCAGGGGCGTCATTTGGGGCTACAGGGGGGGGGGGGGGCAAATGCCCCCCTGGATTTGGAAATTTTGTGTATAAATGTATTTTTTGTATTTTTAAATGTAAATAATGCTAACTTAAGGACATAAAACTGAAGTTTTATTATTAAAGTATCTAATTTATACATGCTTAATTAATAAAAAAGATGCAACAAGGTCACTGTCGTCAGAAAACAAAATCTTGCCGCCCCCTGGAAAAACCTGAAATGACGCCCCTGAGCTGTCTGCAAACTGATAACAGGCATCCAATATTACAATAGCGGGATTCTGATTGGTTCAGTCAAATAGGACAACATGAACAGCTTCACGTACAAGGGAAAGCCAGTAAGCTTCTGGTAAATTGAATGTGCGTTGAAACCCAGCAAACAGTCATTTTTTCCCGCGATAAACCATTATCTCTAGCGACGTTGTAGGGTATTACGCTTGAATGAACTATTGTGATACGCAAAGTCATTTTCTTGCTTCTGCTCGTAACAATGTAGAACCCATTTTCATATAAAAATATTTACAAACCTTTAGAAAGACAGTCACCGCGCAAATTTTAGTTACAGGATACGAATTCTAGTCGTAAAAATAGTAACGCGTTGTCTGCTGAAAGCTGAAAGCGACACAGGAAGTGCATTACACATCATCGTAGACTATACGCTTATGTAAAGCACTGTACTGACGAACATTCCTAGCTGATAGGGCTCCTCTAAATGTCATTCAGCTGTGATAATACAATTTTATGGCGCAATATTAATTACAAATTTCCTCCTTAGGCCCGTTCCACAGTGACACGAAAGCGCACACGTTATCACGAAAACGCAAACACATGAGACTCTGAGTATGTTCTACAGTTGAACGCAAGCGGACACGGATACGTATGTGAAAACACAAGAGAGTTGGTCAACTTCGAAATCTTACGTATCCGTACTTACGTGTAGCAAATTCAATGGCTAGAGGCTCGAGTATTTCCCGTATTGATTCTAGGTCAGGTTGAACGACAACAACGTATACTTCTCTGTCATCGCTGTAATCAGACAACAGTTGTTCTAATACACATTTGTCGACTGCAAACCAGTAATAAATAAGGAAATAACTCGTGGTGAAATCGCGTGGTACCCGCATGCACGGTTAGAAGCCAATGAACAATCGACAATGCCCAGTTCGTGTATAGGACTGAGAAGTCTAGACTGCTACCAGATGAATACGTGAAATAATCGTGCCTTTAACTAATGGCAATGGCATTTTTCCGCCGCCATTTTTTTACACCATTTTTACACGTTGAGTTTTCACGGTTAACAAATTCGCCCTTGTGCGCTGTAACTAAAAACTACGGAACAATTTTTGTGAAGTACCGTTTGAAAAATCAAACGTACAAAAAATTTATTCGTAAACTATTGACTGAATTCTATAAAGTTAAAATAATTTAGCGGTTAACATTTATATTTTCATAGAAAACACGTACATGGCCTTGCTTATGCTGTTTATAACATACTAAACAACATATAAATGTGAAATTAATTTTTCACTAATACTTTTCCGTTCCATAGGTTGCAATTCCGTACGTTTACGCTTGCGTTTTCATGCATCGTAGAATAGAAAATTAGTTTCACTCCGTGTGCTCTTTTCGTTTGCGTGTACACATCCGCTTTCTTACGTTTCCGTTTCACTGTAGAACGGGCATTATAAGTATGGAACCATGTTTTTCACGAAACTATTTCTGCACCAACTTTTTTCCAGCGTCTCACGTGCATATCTGCAGTCTTGCTTCAGTTATTATTGGCAGCGTGTCATTATGGAAAGACATTTCTCATTTGATTGTTTCAAAATAAGGTACTGCGATATCATATGTCTGCGATTTGCAGTAGAACGTTAAGACACTAACAGTTAAAAACAGCCCATCACTGATCACGAAGCACAGTTGCAGAAGTGCACAAGAGGCACTGAAACAGAAATATTTTCGCGCTTCTATTTCCTTTTCATGAAACAGGAGAAAAAAATTTTTTTCCCTAGTTTATATGTACGGTATTTTTCTTGCAACAAGAACAAAACAACTTTTTTGTTTAAAATCGTACATATCAATGTGACTAGTGTCTAAACACTGATAAACCAAAGCAATAACATTTCAAAGCCGATTTTCACCCCCATCCCCAAATAGGTCTATTCGCTTTACGAACACATTGAAAACACTCTTTCGAATTACTTTTTCATACATTATCACAACACAAAATTTACACACTCCATCCTGACATATGTCTGTGTGTATATATATATATATATATATATACATATATACATATATATTCCCATAATAATAAGCACGCCACGTGAATCCTGGGATAAAATGGAGACGAAAATGTTAGCGGCAAAATGTTGTACGATGAAATTTTACATGTTCAATTTGGCAACACTGCGCTGTAGTTAGCCCATGTTGCACTCCGCAGATATATTATCATACTACCAATGTTCTGACTTGTATATTATGGATGCAGGTTAAAATCCCGAGCAGTCCAAACATGATTCTACGTTTACTTGACATAGCATACATAAAATAATACCCGGACGTGGAGTGCAAGAGGGGACTTTCTTTCTCCGTGAAGTGTTGTCACATTATGCATAATGACATCGTACATTTTGCCACTAACAATTTCGTCTCTAATTTAGCCAAGTATTCGCGTAGTGTGCTCTTTAAATCTGAATGTGTGAATATTCACTGATTCACGCCAATAAATGGAGCCGTTTCAATAAATTGAATCAATGAGAAACCACTGTGAAATCGGTGACTATTCTATGATTCCTATAAATAGTGCCAACATTCCACAAGTTAGTTGGTGAAGGGCCACATATTTTCCAGTAATTTTTCACTGATTCAATAAATGAAAACTGTTTATTTTTGGAAACAACTGGAAAAAAACAGTGAATATTCGCTAGTTCACTTGTGAGATGTTGGCACTCTTAAATGAAATCAGTGAATATTCATTAATTAAACTGTAATTATTTTCACGGATTCAAATTGTTGAAACTGCCCCATCCATCAGTGTGAATCAGTGAATATTCAATAATTCAGACTTACAGTGTGTGCTTATTATGGGGTTGTTTCTCGACACTATGTATATAAAAAATTTCCTACACGAGACGTGGTAAAAATTTGATCCGTAGCACATCATATGAACTCACTCTGCAACAACCGTGGTTTAAGTGGCCTCCCTAGATGGGCTGCGATTTTGTGTGCGAGGCAGGAGTGGTAAGGTTGCCATTTACCGACGTATGTAATGTATTATCGCCTCTCTGCGCAAGCCATCAGCTGGCGTGCAGTGCTTTACTATTATTCTTATTCCTATGGTACTTAAAGCGGTGACCACATTATTTTATTTGTGGCCAGAATGATTCAAGGTCTAGCGCTTGTTTCTATAGTTGTGTTTTTCGAATCCGGTTGTTATTTCCCCAGATACGACAGTCTGGAAAAGACGTTTTTGGCCATTTTGAGGGGCCCAAAAATTATGTTTTTAATAGACGTGTCGAACTTTTATAACTATAGCGACATAGTTTGAAGTGTGTGTTCTTTTCGTAGACATAAAAACATAATGTGCGTTAAATAGTTTCGTAAAAAAAATAATATTCGTAACTCGCTGCAACGCGCTTGAAGCTCATATGGAGGTTCTTTAATGGCTGAGTGTTCAAGATGAATGTTAGTCACGCTCTCCAGACCTACAGCTCGTGGCATTACTGAGATAGACGCAGGGGAGCCTTCTAAATGCGGCTGATGCTCACATGAAATGTTATTAGAACTGCGGCAGGAAATGAATGGGGCGAACGACGGGAAATTTCTTAATCGCGGCATGAACGATTATTCTCGGAGGATTGTGACGGCCGAGAACACCTTCCTGTCACATCGCACGACTCCGCCCACAAATCACGAGGCCACAGAAAGTCCGCTGATATCCTGCTTCCTCAGTTACCGCGGCACGTTTCAAAAATTTTATTCGTTAATTGTGTCCAAGTGGGGGAAATTCGTAATTTTATATTTGTACGGAAAAATGTTAGTATTGTAGACATTACTTGGAAGTACATTTTCCTCTTACAAAAAAAAATAGCTCAACCGATTTTCCTACGGTGGCACTTCAAAGTCAAATTTGCACGTTTTAGTTCTTATAGGCAGCAAAAATCAATGAACACAAATACATTTAAAAATTCGTATTTAAACTACATGTCACGGGATACTGTTTGACATATTTTAAAATCCATTACAAAATGTTTTAGTACATATTTTTTTAATTTTTAATTTTTTTTCTTTTGCCGATTTTTTAAAAATACAAAAATACTATGATTGACATTTGATGAGGAATATCATTAGTGAACTACTATCACACCAATGCTAGAAATTATAAAGTGCGATTTGATACGGAGTATTAATAATAATATTATAAAATAATAAACTTGATTAACGGTAACAATTTAAAACAACATTCTGTACTGTCTAGAACAAGAAAAAAAATATAATGGCTTAGTTAATATTGCGCACTGTTGACGTCTGACACAAAGACGAAAGGGGTGTATAAACCTCGAACACGCAAAATACGTCTGCTCAGGCGGCTATCTTAACGTACCGCGTTTCTAAATAATTCGCGTGGAAACACCTGCTAATGGGCGGATATGTATTTTTCCGGCACACAAATTTGTAACAAAATTGCGACAGAGGGTGGCAATTAAGACTGTAAAATTACTGCGCTAGTTTGCTATCGAGATCAAGACATTTCCCGCTATTAAATGAGTGAAAATAAACTTGGCGCGAGTCTGAATCGAACGTGAACGAGAGACCGGCAGACAGACGATAATTCTGGTTAAACGATGTGGTGTCTCATATGATTGCACATCCTGTGTCATGCTCATTAGTGCAGAACTCCGTCCTTAAAAATTGACTCGAGAATTTTTTTCTGTCGTTCAAGTGTGAGAAATTTGTAGTATCTTATTTACAAGAAATAACATTAGTTTTGCAGACATTTACTGGTGACCAGTGGCGTATCCTGGATTGGTGTTAGAGGGGAGGGGGTAATCTGAGAACAATATAATAAACACCGTCCAACCCTCTAAAGCTGGGGATCCGGGAGTCCTCCACCGGGAAAAATCTGTATTTCAAGGTGTGAAATAGTGCTATTTCAGCAGTTTTTCGTAATGAAGCATTGAATATTACACTGGTCAAAATATATTTAATCTTTTAATACGATTTCGTTTACGTCTACAAAGTTCGTAGCCCCCTTACCTACACTAGCGCAATTAGCGACAGAATTTTCCCTTGGTATACTAACAGTGGCGGCTCGTGGGTTGTTGCAAGGTGGGGCTGCAGATAGTCGGAACTGTACAGTCTTGATGAACACGCCGTGGACCAACGTCCATGACATATTTGCCGGCTACTAAATGTTTTGTGACCACTCAGTAGTAATGGGGCACCTGCACATCATCGTGTCAGTGGCTGTAGAGTCAACCAGCGCACAACCTTGTACAGCTCTTGGTAACTGCAGTCCTACCTGGCAACAACCCACGAGCCGCCACTGCAGACTAATAACTTAGAGTGTCTTAATTAACCTTACTTACGCGCACATCAGCAGCTCTGCTTTGTGATTGCTGGAAGCATGTATTTTGTTTAGACACGTATCTCATTTGACTGCACTAATCAGAACAAAGTTATTGTGACACCATATATCGATGGCTCAGTTCAAAAAAGAAAACAACTAAAAAAATGGCATTTTCGAGTTGGCTCACCAACACATAGACCGAAGAGGACTCTGTCTAGTTGAAAAGACAAACAACACGTCAATTCCCCTAGGAAAGTAACATGGAGTCATTGCCTTTCAATGGTAACATGGGTTTACTAATTACCCCAACATTTTTTTAACTTTAAAAGACTATTTTAATAGCTCAGAAATTTTTAACTATCATTTATGTGCTATACGAAGGCTTATATATTCACATATGGTAAATTAAGCTTCAATGCCACATACAAATATCACTTTTTTTTAATTCTATGGTACAGTAGCCACAAATTGATATAGTGTGTACGCTAATGTAATGAAAAGTGGCTGTATAGTTGAGAACAAGATATTCAATTTGGCATAAATAACAAAAGCAAACATAACACACTTTTTGTAGGCAATTGTCATGATTTGTTTGATCCTAAAACAACTAACAGAATTTTGTTCATTTTGCATGGGCACAATACAATGAGTTTGCCAGCAGTTATTTTTATAACGATCATTGAAGCACTAATTTGAATATAGACACCATCATAGACAGTTTTTCGTCTAGTCACCTTAAATGCAACTTTCACAGACTTCTTTTCAGTGATCCTTGCAAGTGGGTTCATTACACTTCGCACACAAGGTTTTGACTTTTTTTTCTTTCTTCCGGGGACATAATTTGCATCTCGACTGCTTAGCCAGCTTTGTTGGAGGTGCAGCGACAAAGTATTGTGCTCCAATCTTCAGAACTTACAGAATGCTCGTTCTGAGTTCATTTGGCAAGTTCTTGTCAAGACAACTCTTCATGGGAGATGTAGTAAGCTGAAGACCAAGATCTTTCAGGAACTGTCTTCTTGAAAATGTGTAAAGTTTCTTTACATGGGCGAAAAACACCATAGCATTGATTGCAGCTTGATCAAGAACCCCGTAGAAAATTCGTAAAGGCCAACGGCGTGTAGCTCTTGCAACAGCATAAGCATGAACCATTCTGTCAAAAGTGTCAACGCCTCCTTTGATGGAGTTGTAGAAATGTATTACCTCAGGTTTGCCACATTCTCATTTACCTCAGGTGCATAATGCATGGTAGTTAGCAAGAAAACTGATTTCCCTTTTTTGGTGTGAATGATGTCAACATCTTTTTACGGTCAAATATAATTGTGAGGTCAACACTGGTTTGTTTCTAATGGACAGAAAATATGGAGGAATTTCTGCCTTGTTTTTGTGTAGGGTGCCTACAATCGTCAGGTTATGATCGGTCAGCATTGTTTCTGCTAATGGAATGGAAGTAAACCAACTGTCACATGTGATGTTCCGTCCAGTTCCATGAATCGTTTCAGAGAGAGTCTTGACGTATGTGGGAATACTTACTTTTGTGTTCCGCTCTTCTTTACCGATGTAGGGAATTGCGTTTACCATGTAATAGGTTCGGGTATCACACATGGTAACAATTTTTATACCATACCTATCCGGTTTCGAAGATATATAAACACGGAAAGGACACTTTCCTTGAAACCCAAGCAACTGTTCAATTGTCACGTACAAATGTGTTTCATAGTTTGTTTTGCAGTTTGTTACAAATAATGACCAGAGCTCACGTATTGGAGCAAATTTATCGGCACGATCTCTGCTGTCCATGTCATCAAATCGTAGGCATGTCAAGAGGAATCGAAACCTTGGTTCACTCATTATTAGAGGTACGTAAATTTCGCAGATACATTCCAGGTCAGGTTTAACGCCAATTATGTATACTTCATTGTCATGTCTGTGACTTGCTGGCGGCTGTTACGAAACGCGTTTGACTACCGCAAGCCAGTAGTAAATAAGGAAATAATGCGAAGTGCTATCGCTTGCTACATGCTTGTACGGTTATAAGCCAATAGATAATCGATTGTGGCCAGTGGGTGTATAGGACTGACAAGTCTAGGTTGCTGCTAGATGAATCCGCGAAATTGACGTACCTCTACTCATTATACATCTATACACTGAAGCACCATAAGCAGACCACATTTAAGATGTTCTGAGATGGCTGTCTTTTTTACTGCCAGATATGTACAAAAGTCCAATTAGTGCAAGAATTTCTGATGACTCAGTGTCATTCAGAAATCTCTGCTCACTCTGGTATGCAGTCTTTCGTCGATAAATCTCTTGGTTAGTATATTTTACTATGATGTCAGTCATTGATCGGCCTAAAAGCATCACAAATGCATCTTACTCAGTTTCAAGTAACCGAGCATTATTTTTTGGCCTGGGTATACGCACAATGTTTCGAGCTGCAGTCTTCGTCATGGGTGGAAGAACTGGTGACCACACATGTCCATTCTTGTCTTTCATTGTAGGTCGAGTTTCTTGGTCATCTCCTGTATTAGACACATCTGTTTCAATTTCAGATTCTTCTTCTCATCGAACTTCAACATTGTCTTCACACGAAGAAGTGTCACTTTCGTCACTGCACTCTGTCTCTTCATTCAAAATGTCGGTTACACATTACGAAATGTCTAAGTCAGTTACTGAAACTCCAGCCATGATAACCAGTGCAAAACTGAGATGATAGTACAAAAAAGCACACTGAACTTTACTAACACTGATAGTGACAGGGGTGGTGCGTCACCCCACTTTCTCTGCTACGCCCGGATACGATGCAAGCAGGAGCATGTCACATCATGAACTGAAACATGACCTCAAACTAAGAGAATAGCTGGGAGCATGAGTCACCACATGCAACACTGGTGACTCAACAGAGATAAACATTTGTGGGTGGGGTGACGCATCATCCCTGTTACCTACATAGGTAGAGTCCACGATTTTTGGTGAAAAGAATTCTGCAACAGTTTGTTGCAATGCCTTACGTGCACATCTGCAACTCTGCTCCATCGTTATTGGCAGAATGTAGGCGTGGCACATTTGACTGTGCCAACAGAAAGAAGGTTACTGCGACGCCACACTTCTGTGATTTGCAGGTAGATCCCCGAGACGCTGACAGTTAAAAACAGCCTATCACTGGCAATGAAGCAGAGCTGCATACATGCACATAAGACATTGAAACAAATTGTTGCAGAATTATTTTCACCAAAAATCGTGGGCTCTATACATAGGGTTAATAACGTGGCACTTTATTCTAAAGCCAGTAAAATTCTAGAAATGGTATTTCTTTTATTTTAAAGAGTGATAAATTTAACAAAGGCAGACTAATAAACATCATAAATATCTTAAATAGTTGCCTGTGTACTTTTGCTACAAATTAACACCAACCAAATACCAAAATTAACAGATTTTTTGGCGGAACGGAAATCTTCCTGTATGCATTTTTACTCAAAACTGGGATTTTTGAGTTGTTTCCTTTTTGAACTGGGCCATCGATATGTTACTTGCCAAGACAAGCGAGAGTTAAAGCGTCGTATGTCTGAACGTGAAACAGTGACGCAGGCGTGTACATATTGCTAGAGCCCACGATATTTCGCGAAAAGAATTCTGCAACGGTTTGTTTCAATGTCTTATGTGCACATATGCAGCCCTGCTTCCTGGTCAGTGATTGGCTGTTTTTAACTCTCAGCGTCTAGGGTTCCACCCGCAAATCATATACGTGTGGTGTCGCAGTAACCTTGTTCCTGTTGGAACAGTCAAGTGAGCCGTGTGTCTGCAATAATACATTCTGCCAATAACCACGAAGAAGCGCTTCACATGTGTGCACATAAGGCATTGAAACAAACTGTTGCAGAATTCTTTCCGCGAAAAATCGAGGACTCTACATAAAGGCATTGAAACCAGGTGGTACAAATATATTTTCGCCACCAAGTCAGTGGCTCTGCTCACTGGGTAATCAAAGTTGCATCCGAATCTCGTTTTACGACGTTATAGAGTGAGATGATCGGAGGCTCGAACTCGCGGTGGTGTAGTACTATGCGCACTTCCACCGCGGTGATCCGGGTTACATTGCTCTAATTCACCTATGAACGATTTGTCCAACTTTCGCACGTGGGAAATGTGGCAAGAGTTGCAGTTGACTAGCTGGTTTTCTTGAGGTACTCCCATTTACTCCATTCTCTCACTCTGACTCTGCTGTTTACTCACTGGACTCCCACCAGCACACAATAACTCGTTTTTTAATAATAATATAGACTAAATCGACTTTATTTTGCGCCGTTAAGGCCGCCGCCTACCTGCGCGTGAGAGGCTCAAAAGCGACGGAGCTGTAAGGTCGACCTTGAAGCGCGCATCAAATGCCTCGTCGCCTCAACGAGCCAAGCGCTGAACTAGCGTGCAAGGTTCCTGCCGAACGGTTATTACTATGGGTCACTAAGCGGTGACCACATAATTTTATTGGTGGAAAGTCTGCAAATAAGTTCAGTGCAGGTCGCAACCTGAGTTTCACATACATCCTGTTAGTACACTTTGAATTACAGAAGTCTGAAAAGGCCGTTTTTAGCCATGTTGGAGGGCTTAGAAACAGTGTTTTTAATGAGCGTGGCGTCTTAACAATGAGGTTCCGACCTTGTCTGAAGTTTGTTTTCTTTTCGTGCGTTGGCACAATGGGCACATGTGGAATATTTTCGTAAAAAAAAACATGTTTACGAACATACTGCAACGCATTCGAAGCGTGCGGTAGGCGGCCACCATAAGGCAATTTCGTCTCCTTTTACAACAAACCTTGAACAATCTCACGTAAATACTGCAATTGATGGAGATTAGAAATCTATAACTTTAAGATAAAAAGTATTATTTACACTGAATAAATGTGACAATAAAACATAAAATATAAAAAATAATAATATGTGATCCTTCAAACACTATACTGCCAGGCACTCAGATCATTGAGTAACCTAGTAAGTTAAACAGGTTGGACAGAAGCAATTCGCACTGAAGAACAGTGTCGCGGGCTACATTAAGACCTGTATGAAACCGCTCTGAATTTTAACATAATTTATAATAACTTTAATTTATACTTTCTAAATTTTTAAGAAAATAAAGTTCAATGTGGTTTATATACAGGTCGTGACGTAGCTGTTCTGCAGTGTGATTTATTTCATTTTGGTACGTCATTTGGTTTTCCTGCCTAGCATAAAACTGTTTTATGCAAATTTGGACTTTGACATGCCATTATACAAAAACTATGAGAGATAAAAAAAATTACTGCAGTAAAAAAATAGTTACAGTCGACGTCTACGTAACCAACTAAATAGCGTATAAAAATTATTAAAACGGTAAAGAGTTCGCAGACAACTTTAGCAGAAACAATTTTATAAGATTGCTTACATGCCCTCTCCCCCTCCTTCATGAAAGCTTGTCGATTCCGTTTTGAACGGACGGCGTTGTCGACGTTTTCGTTGATTAAGCAATCAGGAAAATTCGCCGTTTCACTGACCAACAGAGTAACCTCCAAGAATATATGTGTGCTCAAACAGACAGCAGCCGCTCATTGGCTGGTGGCTACACAGTGATGCCACATGATTGGCCTGCAGTTAGTTGCTGCTAATTGTTGGATCTGCTCCTTCCGTTAGGTGTCAGATAAGTCATTTTACAATTGCGAAAGTGACACAAAACTGCAGTTGATTGATCTCTAGCGTACGCTCATAAGATAAACCGAATTTTTCAGGTTCCTGTGTATTACAGTTCGTAATTATGATTAATTTGGGCATTAGTTTAGTTTGGTGAGGAGTGGCTAAGACAGACATCTGCACAGACTAAATAGTAATACAGACATGAAATGACGTGGCGGCTCGTTTGAAACGGGCAAACTTTGTCGCTTATTGGCTGCTCGAGTCTGTTGGTACTAACCCCATGTCTGTTTGGTTCATACATGTTGTGGCAGACTTCCTATTGCCCTAGGTGACTGCTAGCAGAGAAACCGCCTCACGCTGATTGCTGGTAGGTGTCTTCGTCGTGTTGCTTGCAAGCGAAACTATTACTGGTGCGTGTGAGAGTTTGTCGTTCTACCTACGGTTATCAGACGCTTACGGAAAAAAAAAAAGGAGAGTATTCTCTTCTCGTAATGTCTTTAAATGTTTCTTGCAATGGGACAGAATGACCAACTGTATTATTGTGGATATACGCCTTTGCAATACTATGTCGTCCCAGAAATCTTAGAAAGATAGTAAGAAAAACTAACAACGAAATACGAAAAAAGAGAAAACATGCCGAGTTGACTGTAGTCAACAGAGGGTAAAAATAATAATAAACAACCAAAAATAAAAGTCGAAATAGACCTATAAAACAAACTAATATGTGAAACTCAGGACATCCAGCACATTATTGCATTCGTTCCAGTGTAGTCCTACCGGCTATTTCACTTCTGTATTCCTAAATATTCTGTGACCTCGGCGTAACTAGTGCAATCTTATATGGGCTCCGCCTAGCAGACGCCGGATTGCGTGAGCCCCTGAATCGATATTCGCCTAGGGCAACACTGACCTCTGCGCGTAGGGTAGTACATACCCTTCGAGAAAAGCGCCGCTGAACTGTCGGGCGAAGCTTGAATGTATCCCAGGGGAAGCTGTGCTCAGAAATGACTAGGGAAAGAAAAAATTCATGATTTCACTGACCTACATGTTAGAATCCATTGTCATGTGTGCACTCGAGTCCCGACCAATTGTTCATTATACCCTATCCAGTCTAAGATTGCAGCAGAAATAATAATTACTAATGAAATAAATAAAAGCATTTTAATTTTATTTTGATTCCTCAC
Source organism: Medauroidea extradentata (assembly GCA_003012365.1). Taxonomy (NCBI): domain Eukaryota; kingdom Metazoa; phylum Arthropoda; class Insecta; order Phasmatodea; family Phasmatidae; genus Medauroidea; species Medauroidea extradentata. Next base: position 25,318 of record PNEQ01032672.1, read on the forward strand.
ATTGTGAGTGTGTCTAATACAGTTACCTTATATTTTTTCCAAAATTTCAAAAGAAATGTATGCTGTGCAAAAATTTTACTGTCATTCACTTGCATGAATTAGCTGCAAACTTAGAATGAATGGAGTATAGCTGCTACTCACTGAACGAGCGGACTGGGAACAAATAGGCGGGGCTCGAGAATTATAGTCAACTGGGTTCTAACATTCCGGTCATTGAAATCACGAATTTTTCCTTTCCCAAGAAATTGATAGATACCTGAAAAATTCGCGTTTTCATTTGGGAACAAGCTAGAATTCCAACAACTGTAACTTTGTGTCACTTTCGCAATTGCCCTTTGACTTATTTGACCTTTTCTGGACGTCTCTGAGCCAACAGCGTAAATGTAGCTAATACAGACCTATGTCACTTTAACAATCAGCTAACTAGCATCTGCCGTCTGCTTCATTTCAGAAGTATTCCTGCAGACTAGCCGACAGAACAGTAACCTCGCGTATTTTTTCCGTCCTCTAGAAATGACTAGAGGCATAAGTACTTCGTGTGTTTATTGTGAGTCAGGCTGAACGTCAAGAACGCAAACTTCATTGTCACTCCTGTGATTGAACGACAGCTGTTTTGACACACCTATCACAAGGCCCACGACATTTTCGCGAAAATAATTTTGCCCCATTTTGTTTCAGTGCCTTACGTGTACATATGCAGTTGTGCTTCGTGGTCAGTGATTGGATGTTTGAACTGTCACGTGACTTGAGGTTCTGCCCGCAAATCACAGAAGTGTCGTGTTGCAGTAACCTTATATATATATATATATATATATATATATATATATATATATATATGAATCGGTCATTGTTAAAGAGAACTATGTCCTAAAATCACGAGAGTGTAAAATCAATTAAATCCAAGAACTTTGTTAATATTAACCGAGTTTGTAAAAACTAACAATACATGTATAGAAAGTAAGGACTAAGTTTCTTTCAACTTCAGTCAGTCCAGTGTAACAAAAATTCTACATTGCCATCAAAAACAAATGTTATTGAAATTTGGACTTGTTGCATTTTAACAATGACTGATTCATATATATATGTATATATGAATCAGTCATTGTGTTGTCTATTGTCTTGTGTTTGTTGTCGAATGTTCACTGTTTTTCGTCTATTTCCATCTTGTTTCATATTGGGAATCTGGTTCTACATTTGTGTCTGTCTTCTGTGTCTGGGTGTTGTATCGATATTCAACTGAATTCCATTTCTAGAATTCTTTGTTGTCTAATATAACTTTCATTTAGGAAAAAAAAATTTACAGAATTCCTCTAGAATTGCATTTTTTTTTTGTATTTTTGTGTGCGTTTTATAGTTTTTTTTTTGTTCGTTTTCGTACTTTGTCATTCAACACAGGTTTGATCAGCAAAACATGAGCAATGGCGTATGTCCACAATCTAATAAAATGTAATTGTAAACTCCCATTGCAACAAAAATATAAAAGCTCAGTAACCTTATAGCTGAAAAAATTCGCGTTTTCTTTTGACCGCAAACCCAGCAACTGTAAGTTTGTGCCACTTTCGCAACTGGCCAGTGACTTATTTGACACTTCCTGGAAGTAGCTTAGCCAATAGTACAGAATCAACTAAATGCAGGCCCATATCACTGCGTCATCGAGCAGCCAGTGAGCAGATGATGTCTGCTAGAATACACACATGTTCTTGGAGGCTAGCCTACACATCAGTGAACACGCGAGTTTTTCCCGTCTCTACTTATAGTCAGAGCCACGATTTTAACGCGAAAAGAATTTTGCATCACTTTGTTTCAATGTCTTACCTGCACATCGGCAGCTCTGATTCGAAGCAGCGTGTTTTTGTTCAGACACGTCTCCCATTTGACTATATCGAAAAGAACAAGGACATTGTTAGAGAGGATGGCAAATCGCAAAAATGTTTTGTGCCAACATACCCTTGAAAACGCTGTAGTTAATTACAACACGTATGATTAGGTGATGTACAACTGACACAACGTGGCTGTCTGCAAACCAATAATAGGCATCAAATATTACAACAGCTGGATTCTTATTGGATCAGCCAAATAGGGCAACAGCTCCACATAAATGCGAAAACCAGTAATCTTCTGGTAAACTGAACGTGCGTTGAAACCCAGCAAACAGTCAATTTTTCCCGCGACAAATCATTCTCTCTAGACATTGTGACGGCGTACGTCTGTGATTTGCTATTAGAGCGCCAAGACAGTGAGAACAACCAATCACCACGAAGCAGACGAGCAGATGCGCACATAAGGCTCTGAAACAAATTGGTGCAGCAATATTTCCACCACAAAATCGTGGCTCTAGTTACAGGAAGTTTCCGCGAAAAGATTTTTACACCACTTTGTTTCAAAGCCTTACGTGCGCACCTGAAGCTCTACTGCGTGGTTATTGGCTGTCTGTATTTGTGTAGAGACGTCACTCATTTGACTGTGCCAATCAGAAAAAAAGGTTAACTGCGGCACTACACAACTGTGATTTGCGTAATAGAAACCCACTCGCGGTTTAAGTCAACAAACATGTAGGTAGTGACATCCTTATGTCTACTCGACCATTTACGCATACATGCTGCAGTCAAATCAACTAAGAAGTCAATGCAATGACGAACAGAACAGTCCATATATAGAGACACTGGTAAATCGCGGGAATAGTTGATTGTTTGCTAGGCTCCAACATGCTATGTATAACACAGAAGGTTTTGCATCTATATTGGTTATCGTATATATGAAGCACTGTGTCCCTCTTCAACAGACCCAATTATAAATGTGTAGTTTTAACAAAGAACGTGTGTGATTTGCCAGAAAACTGTCCACACGTGTCACGATTGGGATACTACAGTTTATTAGAGATTATGTTAAATATTTTCGCGATTTACCAGTGTCTCTATCCATATATTGTTCACTGTACCACACAGTCGCTATCTGTAGCACGCAAGGTACTGAAACAAACTGGGGCAACATTATTTTCGCGAAAAGTTCGTGACCCTACCCATCCTGCGAGCCAGTAATAAATAAAGAAATTATTCGTGGGGATAACCGCGTGCTATCCGCTTATACGGTTAATGGATATTAGACTTTGGCCAGAGCGCGTAGGACTGAGAAGTCTGCGGTCAAACGAATACGCGAAATACCCGTGCTTATAGCAATGACTAGATACATACAAAATCCACTCTAGTGACCCGGGAATTTCGCGGGTTAAGGGCGCGGTCTAACGCAATTTTCATCGCCTTGTTTTTGTACACAGATATTTTTTTCTTATTTCAGACACAAAATATGACTAAATTTGGCACTTACGAAATTTTTTTATCTCTTATAGTTATCGCATATAACTTGTTAAAGTCAAAATTTGCATGTTTCCATTTTAAGGACTACACTAAAACCAACTGACATGCCTAACTGAAAAAAATTCACAGTGGTTAAATACGTTGCAGGCTACAATGTCACGTACATAAAAACTAAGAAAATATTTTTTTTGTATTAATATAAAAATGATGAAACTTAAAATAAACATTTTAAAAATTCAATATGTTTTTATAATACAAAAATATTTTATTTTGTGG